>JAQJVL010001537.1:0-174345 GCA_035578905.1 Stictocephala bisonia
CAAGTTTGAAACTCAAAGATCGCAAGATTGTAACTCAAAGATCACAAGTTTGAAACTCAAAGATCGCAAGATTGAAATTCAAAGATCGCAAGATTAAAACTCAAAAATGGCAAGATTGAAACTCAAAGATTGCAAGATTGAAACTCAAAGATGGCAAGACTGAAACTCAAAGATCGCAAGATTGAAACTCAAAGATCGCAAGAATTAAACTCAAAGATCGCAAGATTGAAACTCAAAGATTGCAAGATTGAAACACAAAGATCGCAAGATTGAAATTCAAAGATCGCAAGATTGAAACTCCAAGATCGCAAAATTGAAACTCAAAGATGGCAAGATTGAAACTCGAAAATCAACAGACTGAAACTCAAAAATCGCAAGATTGATACACAAAGTTCGCATGATTGAAATTAAAATATCTCAAGATTAAAACTCAAAGATCGCAAGATTGAAACTCAAAGATCGCAAGATTGAAACTCAAAGATCGCAAGATTGAAACTCAAAGATAGCAAGATTGAAACTCAAAGATCGCATGATTGAAACTCAAAGATCGCAAGATTGAAACTCAACAATCGCAAGATTGAAATTCAAATAAAACAAGATTGAAACTCAAAGATAGCAAGATTGAAACTCAAAGATAGAAAGATTGAAACTCAAAGATCGCAAAATTGATACTCAAAGATCGCAAGATTAAAACTTAAAGATCGCAAGATTGAAACTCAAAGATGGCAAGATTGAAACTCAAAGATCACAAGTTTGAAACTCAAAGATCGCAAGATTGAAATTCAAATATCGCAATGTTGAAACTCAAAGATAGCAAGATTGTAACTCAAAGATCGCATGATTGAAACTCAAAGATGGCAAGATTGAAATTCAAAGATCGCAAGATTAAAACTCAAAAATGGCAAGATTGAAACTCAAAGATTGCAAGATTGAAACTCAAAGATGGCAAGACTGAAACTCAAAGATCGCAATTTTGAAACTCAAAGATGGCAAAATTGAAACTCAAAGATAGCAAAATTGAAACTCAAAGATTGCATGATTGAAACTCAAAGATCGCAAGATTAAAACTCAAAGATCGCAAGATTGAAATTCAAAGATCACAGGATTAAACTCAAAGATAGCAAAATTAAAACTCAAAGATTGCAAGATTGAAACTCAAAGATCGCAAGATTAAAACTCAAAGATCGCAAGATTTAAACTCAAAGATGGCAAGATTGAAACTCAAAGATCGCAATTTTGAAACTCAAAGATGGCAAAATTGAAACTCAAAGATCGCGAGATTGAAACTCAAAGATCGCAAGACTGAAACTCAAAGATTGCAAGATTGATACACAAAGATCGCATGATTGAAACTCAAATATCTCAAGATTGAAACTCAAAGATCGCAAGATTGAAACTCAAAGATCGCAAAATTGAAACTCAAAGATCGCAAGATTAAAACTTAAAGATCGCAAGATTGAAACTCAAAGATCGCAAGATTGAAACTCAAAGATCACATGATTGAAACTCAAAGATCGCAAGATTGAGACTCAAAGATAGCAAGCTTAAAACTCAAAGATCACAAGATTGAAACTCAAAGATCACAAGATTTTTACTCAAAGATGGCAAGATTAAAACTCAAAGATAGCCAGATTGAAACTCAAAGATCGCAAGATTAAAATTCAAAGATCGCAAGATTGAAACTCAAAGATCGCAAGATTAAAATTCAAAGATCGCAAGACTGAAACTCAAAGATCGCAAAATTGAAACTCAAAGATGGCAAGATTGAAACTCAAAGATCGCATGATTGAAACTCAAGGATCGCAAAATTAAAACTCAACAATCGCAAGATTGAAACTCAAAGATCGCAAGATTGAAACTCAAAGATAGCAAGATTGAAACTCAAAGATCGCATGATTGAAACTCAAAGATCGCATGATTGAAACTCAACAATCGCAAGGTTGAAATTCAAAGATCACTAGATTGAAACTCAAAGATAGCAAGATTGAAACTCAACGATCGCAAGATTGATACTCAAAGATTGCAGGATTAAAACTCAAAGATCGCAAGATTGAAACTCAAAGATCGCAAGATTAAAACTTAAAGATAGCAAGATTGAAACTCAAAGATCGCAAGATTGAAACTCAAAGATAGCAAGATTGAAACTCAAAGATCGCATGATTGAAACTCAAAGATAGCAAGATTGAAACTCAAAGATCGCAAGATTGAGACTCAAAGATCGCAAGATTGAAATTCAAAGATCACAAGAATGAAACTCAAAGATAGCAAGATTGAAACTCAAAGATCGCAAGATTAATACTCAAAGATCGCAAGATTAAAACTCAAAGATCGCAAGATTGAAACTCAAAGATGGCAAGATTGAAACTCAAAGATCACAAGTTTGAAACTCAAAGATCGCAAGATTGAAATTCAAAGATTGCAAGGTTGAAACTCAAAGATAGCAAGATTGAAACTTAAAGATCGCAAGATTGAAACTCAAAGATCGCATGAATGAAACTCAAAGATTATAAGTTTGAAACTCAAAGATCGCAAGATTGAAACACAAAGATCGCATGATTGAAACTCAAAGATGGCAAGATTGAAATTCAAAGATCACAAGGTTGAAACTCAAAAATGGCAAGATTGAAACTCAAAGATTGCAAGATTGAATCTCAAAGATGGCAAGACTGAAACTCAAAGATCGCAATTTTGAAACTCAAAGATGGCAAAATTGAAACTCAAAGATAGCAAGATTGAAACTCAAAGATTGCATGATTGAAACTCAAATATCGCAAGATTAAAACTCAAAGTTTGCAAGATTGAAATTCTAAGATCACAGGAAAAAACTCAAAGATAGCAAGATTAAAACTCAAAGATTGCAAGATTGAAACTCAAAGATCGCAAGATTAAAACTCAAAGATTGCAAGATTGAAACTCAAAGATTGCAAGATTGAAACTCAGAGATTGCAAGATCGAAACTCAAAGATCGCAAGATTGAAACTCAAAGATCGCAAGAATCAAACTCAAAGATCGCAAGATTGAAACTCAAAGCTTGCAAGATTTAAACTCAAAAATCGCAAGATTGAAACTCAAAGATGGCAAGATTGAAACTAAAAAATCGCAAGCCTGAAACTCAAAGATCGCAAGATTGATACACAAAGATCGCATAATTGAAACTCAAATATCTCAAGATTGAAACTCAAAGATCGCAAGATTGAAACTCAAAGATCGCAAGATTGAAACTCAAAGATCGCAATTTTGAAACTCAAAGATGGCAAGATTGAAACTCAAAGATTGCAAGATTGAAACTCAAAGATCGCAAGACTGAAACTCAAAGATCGCAAGATTGATACACAAAGATCACAGATTGAAACTCAAATATCTCAAGATTGAAACTCAAAGATGGCAAGATTGAAACTCAAAGATCGCAAAATTGAAACTCAAAGATCGCAAGATTAAAACTCAAAGATCGCAAGATAGAAACTCAAAGATGGCAAGATTGAAACTCAAAGATCGCAAGATTGAAACTCAAAGATCTTAAGATTGAAACTCAAAGATCGCAAGATTGAAACTCAAAGATCGCAAGATTGAAACTCAAAGATCGCAATTTTGAAACTCAAAGATGGCAAAATTGAAACTCAAAGATCGCAAGATTTAAACTCAAAGATCGCAAAATTGAAATTCAAAGATCGCAAGATTAAAACTCAAAGATCGCAAGATTGAAACTCAAAGATGGCAAGATTGAAACTCAAAGATCGCAAGATTGAAACTAAAGATCGCAAGACTGAAACTCAAAGATCGCAAGATTGATACACAAAGATCGCATGATTGAAACTCAAATATCTCAAGATTGAAACTCAAAGATGGCAAGATTGAAACTTAAAGATCGCAAAATTTAAACTCAAAGATCGCAAGATTAAAACTCAAAGATCGCAAGATTGAAACTCAAAGATGGCAAGATTGAAACTCAAAGATCGCAAGATTGAAACTCAAAGATCTTAAGATTGAAACTCAAAGATCGCAAGATTGAAACTCAAAGATCGCAAGAATTAAACTCAAATATCGCAAGATTGAAACTCAAAGATTGCAAGATTGAAACTCAAAGATCGCAAGATTGAAATTCAAAGATCGCAAGATTGAAACTCCAAGATCGCAAAATTGAAACTCAAAGATGGGAAGATTGAAACTCGAAAATCAACAGACTGAAACTCAAAAATCGCAAGATTGATACACAAAGTTCGCATGATTGAAATTAAATTATCTCAAGATTAAAACTCAAAGATCGCAAGATTGAAACTCAAAGATCGCAAGATTGAAACTCAAAGATCGCAAGATTGAAACTCAAAGATAGCAAGATTGAAACTCAAAGATCGCATGATTGAAACTCAAAGATCGCAAGATTGAAACTCAACAATCGCAAGATTAAAATTCAAAGATCGCAAGATTGAAACTCAAAGATAGCAAGATTGAAACTCAAAGATCGCAAGATTGAAACTCAAAGATCGCATGAATGAAACTCAAAGATTACAAGTTTGAAACTCAAAGATCGCAAGATTGTAACTCAAAGATCGCATGATTGAAACTCAAAGATGGCAAGATTGAAACTCAAAGATCACAAGTTTGAAACTCAAAGATCTCAAGATTGAAATTCAAAGATCTCAAGGTTGAAACTCAAAGATAGCAAGATTGAAACTCAAAGATCGCAAGATTGAAACTCAAAGATCGCATGAATGAAACTCAAAGATTACAAGTTTGAAACTCAAAGATCGCAAGATTGTAACTCAAAGATCGCATGATTGAAACTCAAAGATGGCAAGATATAAATTCAAAGATCGCAAGATTGAAACTCAAAAATGGCAAGATTGAAACTCAAAGATCGCAAGATTGAAACTCAAAGATGGCAAGACTGAAACTCAAAGATCGCAATTTTGCAACTCAAAGATGGCAAAATTCAAACTCAAAGATCGCAAGATTGAAACTCAAAGATCGCAAGATTGAAACTCAACAATCGCAAGATTGAAATTCAAATATCACAAGATTGAAACTCAAAGATAGCAAGATTGAATTTCAAAGATAGCAAGATTGAAACTCAAAGATCGCAAAATTGATACTCAAAGATCGCAAGATTAAAACTCAAAGATCGCAAGATTGAAACTCAAAGATGGCAAGATTGAAACTCAACGATCACAAGTTTGAAACTCAAAGATCGCAAGATTGAAATTCAAAGATCGCAAGGTTGAAACTCAAAGATAGCAAGATTGTAACTCAAAGATCGCATGATTGAAACTCAAAGATGGCAAGATTGAAATTCAAAGATCGCAAGATTGAAACTCAAAAATGGCAAGATTGAAACTCAAAGATTGCAAGATTGAAACTCAAAGATGGCAAGACTGAAACTCAAAGATCGCAATTTTGAAACTCAAAGATGGCAAAATTGAAACTCAAAGATAGCAAGATTGAAACTCAAAGATTGCATGATTGAAACTCAAAGATCGCAAGATTAAAACTCAAAGATCGCAAGATTGAAATTCAAAGATCACAGGATTAAACTCAAAGATAGCAAAATTAAAACTCAAAGATTGCAAGATTGAAACTCAAAGATCGCAAGATTAAAACTCAAAGATCGCAAGATTTAAACTAAAAGATGGCAAGATTGAAACTCAAAGATCGCAATTTTGAAACTCAAAGATGGCAAAATTGAAACTCAAAGATCGCGAGATTGAAACTCAAAGATCGCAAGACTGAAACTCAAAGATTGCAAGATTGATACACAAAGATCGCATGATTGAAACTCAAATATCTCAAGATTGAAACTCAAAGTTTGCAAGATTGAAACTCAAAGATCGCAAAATTAAAACTCAAAGATCGCAAGATTAAAACTCAAAGATCGCAAGATTAAAACTCAAAGATCGCAAGATTGAAACTCAAAGATCACAAGATTGAAACTCAAAGATCGCAAGATTGAGACTCAAAGATCGCAAGCTTAAAACTCAAAGATCACAAGATTGAAACTCAAAGATCGCAAGATTTTTACTCAAAGATGGCAAGATTAAAACTCAAAGATAGCAAGATTGAAACTTAAAGATCGCAAGATTAAAATTCAAAGTTCGCAAGATTGAAACTCAAAGATCGCAAGATTAAAATTCAAAGATCGCAAGACTGAAACTCAAAGATCGTAAAATTGAAACTCAAAGATGGCAAGATTGAAACTCAAAGATCGCATGATTGAAACTCAAGGATCGCAAAATTAAAACTCAACAATCGCAAGATTGAAACTCAAAGATCGCAAGATTGAAACTCAAAGATAGCATGATTGAAACTCAAAGATCGCATGATTGAAACTCAAAGATCGCAAGATTGAAACTCAACAATCGCAAGGTTGAAATTCAAAGATCACTAGATTGAAACTCAAAGATAGCAAGATTGAAACTCAACGATCGCAAGATTGATACTCAAAGATTGCAGGATTAAAACTCAAAGATCGCAAGATTGAAACTCTAAGATCGCAAGATTGAAACTCAAAGATAGCAAGATTGAAACTCAAAGATCGCAAGATTGAAACTCAAAGATAGCAAGATTGAAACTCAAAGATCGCATGATTGAAACTCAAAGATAGCAAGATTAAAACTCAAAGATCGCAAGATTGAAACTTAAAGATCGCAAGATTGAAATTCAAAGATCACAAGAATGAAACTCAAAGATAGCAAGATTGAAACTCAAAGATCACAAGATTGATACTCAAAGATCGCAAGATTAAAACTCAAAGATCGCAAGATTGAAACTCAAAGATGGCAAGATTGAAACTCAAAGATCACAAGTTTGAAACTCAAAGATCGCAAGATTGAAAATCAAAGATCGCAAGGTTGAAACTCAAAGATAGCAAGATTGAAACTCAAAGATTGCAAGATTGAAACTCAAAGATCGCATGAATGAAACTCAAAGATTATAAGTTTGAAACTCAAAGATCGCAAGATTGAAACACAAAGATCGCATGATTGAAACTCAAAAATGGCAAGATTGAAATTCAAAGATCACAAGGTTGAAACTCAAAAATGGCAAGATTGAAACTCAAAGATTGCAAGATTGAAACTCAAAGATGGCAAGACTGAAACTCAAAGATCGCAATTTTGAAACTCAAAGATGGCAAAATTGAAACTCAAAGATAGCAAGATTGAAACTCAAACATTGCATGATTGAAACTCAAATATCGCAAGATTAAAACTCAAAGATCGCAAGATTGAAATTCAAAGATCACAGGATTAAACTCAAAGATAGCAAGATTAAAACTCAAAGATTGCAAGATTGAAACTCAAAGATCGCAAGATTAAAACTCAGAGATTGCAAGATCGAAACTCAAAGATCGCAAGATTGAAACTCAAAGATCGCAATAATTAAACTCAAAGATCGCAAGATTGAAACTCAAAGCTTGCAAGATTTAAACTCAAAAATCGCAAGATTGAAACTCAAAGATGGCAAGATTGAAACTAAAAAATTGCAAGCCTGAAACTCAAAGATCGCAAGATTGATACACAAAGATCGCATAATTAAAACTCAAATATCTCAAGATTAAAACTCAAAGATCGCAAAATTGAAACTCAAAGATCGCAAGATTGAAACTCAAAGATGGCAAAATTGAAACTCAAAGATCGCAAGATTTAAACTCAAAGATCGCAAAATTGAAACTCAAAGATCGCAAGATTAAAACTCAACGATCGCAAGATTGAAACTCAAAGATGGCAAGATTAAAACTCAAAGATCGCAAGATTGAAACTCAAAGATCACAAGACTGAAACTCAAAGATCGCAAGATTGATACACAAAGATCGCAGATTGAAACTCAAATATCTCAAGATTGAAACTCAAAGATGGCAAGATTGAAACTCAAAGATCGCAAGATTGAAACTCAAAGATCGCAAGATTGAAACTCAAAGATCGCAAGATTGAAACTCAAAGATAGCAAGATTGAAACTCAAAGATCGCATGATTGAAACTCAAAGATCGCAAGATTGAAACTAACCAATCGCAAGATTGAAATTCAAAGGTCACAAGATATAAACTCATAGATAGCAAGATTTAAACTCAAAGATCGCAAGATCGAATTTCAAAGATCGCAAGATTGAAACTCAAAGATCGCAAGAATTAAACTCAAAGATCGCAAGATTGAAACTCAAATATTGCAAGATTTAAACTAAAAAATCGCATGATTGAAACTCAAAGATCGCAAAATTAAAACTCAAAGATGGCAAGATTGAAACTCGAAAATTAAAAGACTGAAACTCAAAGATCGCAAGATTGATATACAAAGTTCGCATGATTGAAATTAAAATATCTCAAGAATAAAACTCAAAGATCGCAAGATTGAAACTCAAAGATGGCAAGATTGAAACTCGAAAATTAAAAGACTGAAACTCAAAGATCGCAAGATTGATACACAAAGATCGCATAATTGAAACTCAAATATCTCAAGATTGAAACTCAAAGATCGCAAGATTGAAACTCAAAGATCGCAAGATTGAAACTCAAAGATCGCAATTTTGAAACTCAAAGATGGCAAAATTGAAACTCAAAGATCGCATGATTGAAACTCAAAGATCGCAAGATTGAAACTCAAAGATAGCAAAATTGAAAATCAAAGATCGCAAGATTGAAACTCAAAGATAGCAAGATTGAAACTCAAAGATCGCATGATTGAAACTCAAAGATAGCAAGATTAAAACTCAAAGATCGCAAGATTGAAACTCAAAGATCGCAAGATTGAAATTCAAAGATCACAAGAATGAAACTCAAAGATAGCAAGATTGAAACTCAAAGATCACAAGATTGATACTCAAAGATCGCAAGATTAAAACTCAAAGATCGCAAGATTGAAACTCAAAGATGGCAAGATTGAAACTCAAAGATCACAAGTTTGAAACTCAAAGATCGCAAGATTGAAAATCAAAGATCGCAAGGTTGAAACTCAAAGATAGCAAGATTGAAACTCAAAGATTGTAAGATTGAAACTCAAAGATCGCATGAATGAAACTCAAAGATTATAAGTTTGAAACTCAAAGATCGCAAGATTGAAACACAAAGATCGCATGATTGAAACTCAAAGATGGCAAGATTGAAATTCAAAGATCACAAGGTTGAAACTCAAAAATGGCAAGATTGAAACTCAAAGATTGCAAGATTGAAACTCAAAGATGGCAAGACTGAAACTCAAAGATCGCAATTTTGAAACTCAAAGATGGCAAAATTGAAACTCAAAGATAGCAAGATTGAAACTCAAACATTGCATGATTGAAACTCAAATATCGCAAGATTAAAACTCAAAGATCGCAAGATTGAAATTCAAAGATCACAGGATTAAACTCAAAAATAGCAAGATTAAAACTCAAAGATTGCAAGATTGAAACTCAAAGATCGCAAGATTAAAACTCAAAGATTGCAAGATTGAAACTCAAAGATCGCAAGATTGAAACTCAGAGATTGCAAGATCGAAACTCAAAGATCGCAAGATTGAAACTCAAAGATCGCAAGAATGAAACTCAAAGATCGCAAGATTGAAACTCAAAGCTTGCAAGATTTAAACTCAAAAATCGCAAGATTGAAACTCAAAGATGGCAAGATTGAAACTAAAAAATCGCAAGCCTGAAACTCAAAGATCGCAAGATTGATACACAAAGATCGCATAATTGAAACTCAAATATCTCAAGATTGAAACTCAAAGATCGCAAGATTAAAACTAAAAGATCGCAAGATTGAAACTCAAAGATCGCAATTTTGAAACTCAAAGATGGCAAAATTGAAACTCAAAGATCGCAAGATTAAAACTCAACGATCGCAAGATTGAAACTCAAAGATGGCAAGATTGCAACTCAAAGATCGCAAGATTGAAACTCAAAGATCGAGAGACTGAAACTCAAAGATCGCAAGATTGATACACAAAGATCGCAGATTGAAACTCAAATATCTCAAGATTGAAACTCAAAGATGGCAAGATTGAAACTCAAAGATCGCAAGATTGAAACTCAAAGATCGCAAGATTGAAACTCAAAGATCGCAAGGTTGAAACTCAAAGATAGCAAGATTGAAACTCAAAGATCGCATGATTGAAACTCAAAGATCGCAAGATTGAAACTAACCAATCGCAAGATTGAAATTCAAAGGTCACAAGATATAAACTCATAGATAGCAAGATTTAAACTCAAAGATCGCAAGATCGAATTTCAAAGATCGCAAGATTGAAACTCAAAGATCGCAAGAATTAAACTCAAAGATCGCAAGATTGAAACTCAAAGCTTGCAAGATTTAAACTCAAAAATCGCAAGATTGAAACTCAAAGATGGCAAGATTGAAACTAAAAAATCGCAAGCCTGAAACTCAAAGATCGCAAGATTGATACACAAAGATCGCATAATTGAAACTCAAATATCTCAAGATTGAAACTCAAAGATTGCAAGATTGAAACTCAAAGATCGCAAGATTGAAACTCAAAGATTGCAATTTTGAAACTCAAAGATCGCAAAATTGAAACTCAAAGATCGCAAGATTAAAACTCAACGATCGCAAGATTGAAACTCAAAGATGGCAAGATTGCAACTCAAAGATCGCAAGATTGAAATTCAAAGATCACAGGATTAAACTCAAAGATAGCAAGATTAAAACTCAAAGATTGCAAGATTGAAACTCAAAGATCGCAAGATTAAAACTCAGAGATTGCAAGATCGAAACTCAAAGATCGCAAGATTGAAACTCAAAGATCGCAAGAATTAAACTCAAAGATCGCAAGATTGAAACTCAAAGCTTGCAAGATTTAAACTCAAAAATCGCAAGATTGAAACTCAAAGATGGCAAGATTGAAACTAAAAAATTGCAAGCCTGTAACTCAAAGATCGCAAGATTGATACACAAAGATCGCATAATTAAAACTCAAATATCTCAAGATTAAAACTCAAAGATCGCAAAATTGAAACTCAAAGATCGCAAGATTGAAACTCAAAGATCGCAATTTTGAAACTCAAAGATGGCAAAATTGAAACTCAAAGATCGCAAGATTTAAACTCAAAGATCGCAAAATTGAAACTCAAAGATCGCAAGATTAAAACTCAACGATCGCAAGATTGAAACTCAAAGATGGCAAGATTAAAACTCAAAGATCGTAAGATTGAAACTCAAAGATCGCAAGACTGAAACTCAAAGATCGCAAGATTGATACACAAAGATCGCAGATTGAAACTCAAATATCTCAAGATTGAAACTCAAAGATGGCAAGATTGAAACTCAAAGATCGCAAGATTGAAACTCAAAGATCGCAAGATTGAAACTCAAAGATCGCAAGATTGAAACTCAAAGATAGCAAGATTGAAACTCAAAGATCGCATGATTGAAACTCAAAGATCGCAAGATTGAAACTAACCAATCGCAAGATTGAAATTCAAAGGTCACAAGATATAAACTCATAGATAGCAAGATTTAAACTCAAAGATCGCAAGATCGAATTTCAAAGATCGCAAGATTGAAACTCAAAGATCGCAAGAATTAAACTCAAAGATCGCAAGATTGAAACTCAAATATTGCAAGATTTAAACTAAAAAATCGCATGATTGAAACTCAAAGATCGCAAAATTAAAACTCAAAGATGGCAAGATTGAAACTCGAAAATTAAAAGACTGAAACTCAAAGATCGCAAGATTGATATACAAAGTTCGCATAATTGAAATTAAAATATCTCAAGATTGAAACTCAAAGATCGCAAGATTGAAACTCAAAGATCGCAAGATTGAAACTAAAAGATTGCAATTTGAAACTCAAAGATCGCAAGATTGAAACTCAAAGATCGCAAGATTAAAACTCAACGATCGCAAGATTGAAACTCAAAGATGGCAAGATTGCAACTCAAAGATCGCAAGATTGAAACTCAAAGATCGCAAGACTGAAACTCAAAGATCGCAAGATTGATACACAAAGATCGCAGATTGAAACTCAAAGATCTCAAGATTGAAACTCAAAGATGGCAAGATTGAAACTCAAAGATCGCAAGATTGAAACTCAAAGATCGCAAGATTGAAACTCAAAGATCGCAAGGTTGAAACTCAAAGATAGCAAGATTGAAACTCAAAGATCGCATGATTGAAACTCAAAGATCGCAAGATTGAAACTAACCAATCGCAAGATTGAAATTCAAAGGTCACAAGATATAAACTCATAGATAGCAAGATTTAAACTCAAAGATCGCAAGATTGAAACTCAAAGATCGCAAGATTGAAACTCAAAGATCGCAAGATTGAAACTCAAAGATCGCAAGATTGAAACTCAAAGATCGCAAGATTAAAACTCAAAGATTGCAAGATTGAAACTCAAAGATCGCAAGATTGAAACTCAAAGATTGCAAGATTGAAACTCAAAGATCGCAAGATTGAAACTCAAAGATCGCAAGATTGAAACTCAAAGATCGCAAGATTGAAACTCAAAGATCGCAAGATTTAAACTCAAAGATCGCAAGATTGAAACTCAAAGATGGCAAGATTGAAACTCAAAGATCGCAAGATTGAAACTCAAAGATCGCAAGATTGAAACTCAAAGATCGCATAATTGAAACTCAAAGATCTCAAGATTGAAACTCAAAGATCGCAAGATTGAAACTCAAAGATCGCAAGATTGAAACTCAAAGATCGCAAGATTGAAACTCAAAGATGGCAAAATTGAAACTCAAAGATCGCAAGATTTAAACTCAAAGATCGCAAGATTGAAACTCAAAGATCGCAAGATTAAAACTCAACGATCGCAAGATTGAAACTCAAAGATGGCAAGATTGAAACTCAAAGATCGCAAGATTGAAACTCAAAGATCGCAAGACTGAAACTCAAAGATCGCAAGATTGATACACAAAGATCGCAGATTGAAACTCAAATATCTCAAGATTGAAACTCAAAGATGGCAAGATTGAAACTCAAAGATCGCAAGATTGAAACTCAAAGATCGCAAGATTAAAACTCAAAGATCGCAAGATAGAAACTCAAAGATGGCAAGATTGAAACTCAAAGATCGCAAGATTGAAACTCAAAGATCTTAAGATTGAAACTCAAAGATCGCAAGATTGAAACTCAAAGATCGCAAGATTGAAACTCAAAGATCGCAAGATTAAAACTCAAAGATAGCAAGATTGAAACTCAAAGATCGCATAATTGAAACTCAAAGATCACAAGATTGAAACTCAACAATCGCAAGATTGAAATTCAAAGATCACAAGATTGAAACTCAAAGGTAGCAAGATTGAAACTCAAAGATCGCAAGATTGATACTCAAAGATCGCAAGATTAAAACTCAAAGATCGCAAGATTGAAACTCAAAGATGGCAAGATTCAAACTCAAAGATCACAAGTTTGTAACTCAAAGATCACAAGATTGAAACTCAAAGATAGCAAGATTAAAACTCAAAGATCGCAAGATTGAAACTCAAAGATCGCAAGATTGAAACTCAAAGATCGCAAGATTGAAACTCAAAGATAGCAAGATTGAAACTCAAAGATCGCATAATTGAAACTCAAAGATCGCAAGATTGAAACTAACCAATCGCAAGATTGAAATTCAAAGGTCACAAGATATAAACTCATAGATAGCAAGATTTAAACTCAAAGATCGCAAGATTGAAACTCAAAGATAGCAAGATTGAAACTCAAAGATCGCATGATTGAAACTCAAAGATCGCAAGATTGAAACTCAACAATCGCAAGATTGAAATTCAAAGATCACAAGATTGAAACTCAAAGATCGCAAGATTGTTACTCAAAGATCGCAAGATTAAAACTCAAAGATCGCAAGATTGAAACTCAAAGATGGCAAGATTGAAACTCAAAGATCACAAGTTTGAAACTCAAAGATCGCAAGATTGAAATTCAAAGATCGCAAGATTGAAACTCAAAGATAGCAAGATTGAAACTCAAAGATCGCAAGATTTAAACTCAAAGATCGCATAAATGAAACTCAAAGATTACAAGTTTGAAACTCAAAGATCGCAAGATTAAAACTCAAAGATCGCAAGATTGAAATTCAAAGATCACAGGATTAAACTCAAAGATAGCAAGATTAAAACTCAAAGATTGCAAGATTGAAACTCAAAGATCGCAAGATTAAAACTCAAAGATCGCAAGATTGAAACTCAATGATGGCAAGATTGAAACTTAAAGATCGCAAGATTGAAACTCAAAGATCGCAAGATCGAATTTCAAAGATCGCAAGATTGAAACTCAAAGATCGCAAGAATTAAACTCAAAGATCGCAAGATTGAAACTCAAAGATCGCAAGATTGAAATTCAAAGATCACAAGAATGAAACTCGAAGATAGCAAGATTGAAACTCAAAGATCACAAGATTGATACTCAAAGATCGCAAGATTAAAACTCAAAGATCGCAAGATTGAAACTCAAAGATGGCAAGATTGAAACTCAAAGATCACAAGTTTGAAACTCAAAGATCGCAAGATTGAAAATCAAAGATCGCAAGGTTGAAACTCAAAGATAGCAAGATTGAAACTCAAAGATTGCAAGATTGAAACTCAAAGATCGCATGAATGAAACTCAAAGATTATAAGTTTGAAACTCAAAGATCGCAAGATTGAAACACAAAGATCGCATGATTGAAACTCAAAGATGGCAAGATTGAAATTCAAAGATCACAAGGTTGAAACTCAAAAATGGCAAGATTGAAACTCAAAGATTGCAAGATTGAAACTCAAAGATGGCAAGACTGAAACTCAAAGATCGCAATTTTGAAACTCAAAGATGGCAAAATTGAAACTCAAAGATACCAAGATTGAAACTCAAACATTGCATGATTAAAACTCAAATATCGCAAGATTAAAACTCAAAGATCGCAAGATTGAAATTCAAAGATCACAGGATTAAACTCAAAAATAGCAAGATTAAAACTCAAAGATTGCAAGATTGAAACTCAAAGATCGCAAGATTAAAACTCAAAGATTGCAAGATTGAAACTCAAAGATCGCAAGATTGAAACTCAGAGATTGCAAGATCGAAACTCAAAGATCGCAAGATTGAAACTCAAAGATCGCAAGAATTAAACTCAAAGATCGCAAGATTGAAACTCAAAGCTTGCAAGATTTAAACTCAAAAATCGCAAGATTGAAACTCAAAGATGGCAAGATTGAAACTAAAAAATCGCAAGCCTGAAACTCAAAGATCGCAAGATTGATACACAAAGATCGCATAATTGAAACTCAAATATCTCAAGATTGAAACTCAAAGATCGCAAGATTGAAACTAAAAGATCGCAAGATTGAAACTCAAAGATCGCAATTTTGAAACTCAAAGATGGCAAAATTGAAACTCAAAGATCGCAAGATTAAAACTCAACGATCGCAAGATTGAAACTCAAAGATGGCAAGATTGCAACTCAAAGATCGCAAGATTGAAACTCAAAGATCGAGAGACTGAAACTCAAAGATCGCAAGATTGATACACAAAGATCGCAGATTGAAACTCAAATATCTCAAGATTGAAACTCAAAGATGGCAAGATTGAAACTCAAAGATCGCAAGATTGAAACTCAAAGATCGCAAGATTGAAACTCAAAGATCGCAAGGTTGAAACTCAAAGATAGCAAGATTGAAACTCAAAGATCGCATGATTGAAACTCAAAGATCGCAAGATTGAAACTAACCAATCGCAAGATTGAAATTCAAAGGTCACAAGATATAAACTCATAGATAGCAAGATTTAAACTCAAAGATCGCAAGATCGAATTTCAAAGATCGCAAGATTGAAACTCAAAGATCGCAAGAATTAAACTCAAAGATCGCAAGATTGAAACTCAAAGCTTGCAAGATTTAAACTCAAAAATCGCAAGATTGAAACTCAAAGATGGCAAGATTGAAACTAAAAAATCGCAAGCCTGAAACTCAAAGATCGCAAGATTGATACACAAAGATCGCATAATTGAAACTCAAATATCTCAAGATTGAAACTCAAAGATTGCAAGATTGAAACTCAAAGATCGCAAGATTGAAACTCAAAGATTGCAATTTTGAAACTCAAAGATCGCAAAATTGAAACTCAAAGATCGCAAGATTAAAACTCAACGATCGCAAGATTGAAACTCAAAGATGGCAAGATTGCAACTCAAAGATCGCAAGATTGAAACTCAAAGATCGCAAGACTGAAACTCAAAGATCGCAAGATTGATACACAAAGATCGCAGATTGAAACTCAAATATCTCAAGATTGAAACTCAAAGATGGCAAGATTGAAACTCAAAGATCGCAAGATTGAAACTCAAAGATCGCAAGATTGAAACTCAAAGATCGCAAGGTTGAAACTCAAAGATAGCAAGATTGAAACTCAAAGATCGCATGATTGAAACTCAAAGATCGCAAGATTGAAACTAACCAATCGCAAGATTGAAATTCAAAGGTCACAAGATATAAACTCATAGATAGCAAGATTTAAACTCAAAGATCGCAAGATCGAATTTCAAAGATCGCAAGATTGAAACTCAAAGATCGCAAGAATTAAACTCAAAGATCGCAAGATTGAAACTCAAATATTGCAAGATTTAAACTAAAAAATCGCATGATTGAAACTCAAAGATCGCAAAATTAAAACTCAAAGATGGCAAGATTGAAACTCGAAAATTAAAAGACTGAAACTCAAAGATCGCAAGATTGATATACAAAGTTCGCATGATTGAAATTAAAATATCTCAAGAATAAAACTCAAAAAACGCAAGATTGAAACTCAAAGATAACAAGATTGAAACTCGAAAATTAAAAGACTGAAACTCAAAGATCGCAAGATTGATACACAAAGATCGCATAATTGAAACTCAAATATCTCAAGATTGAAACTCAAAGATCGCAAGATTGAAACTCAAAGATCGTAAGATTGAAACTCAAAGATCGCAATTTTGAAACTCAAAGATGGCAAAATTGAAACTCAAAGATCGGAAGATTTAAACTCAAAGATCGCAAAATTGAAACTTAAAGATCGCAAGATTAAAACTCAACGATCGCAAGATTGAAACTCAAAGATGGCAAGATTGAAACTCAAAGATCGCAAGATTGAAACTCAAAGATCGCAAGACTGAAACTCAAAGATCGCAAGATTGATACACAAAGATCGCAGATTGAAACTCAAATATCTCAAGATTGAAACTCAAAGATGGCAAGATTGAAACTCAAAGATCGCAAAATTGAAACTCAAAGATCGCAAGATTAAAACTCAAAGATCGCAAGATAGAAACTCAAAGATGGCAAGATTGAAACTCAAAGATCGCAAGATTGAAACTCAAAGATCTTAAGATTGAAACTCAAAGATCGCAAGATTGAAACTCAAAGATCGCAAGATTGAAACTCAAAGTTCGCAAGATTAAAACTCAAAGATAGCAAGATTGAAACTCAAAGATCGCATAATTGAAACTCAAAGATCACAAGATTGAAACTCAACAATCGCAAGATTGAAATTCAAAGATCACAAGATTGAAACTCAAAGGTAGCAAGATTGAAACTCAAAGATCGCAAGATTGATACTCAAAGATCGCAAGATTAAAACTCAAAGATCGCAAGATTGAAACTCAAAGATGGCAAGATTCAAACTCAAAGATCACAAGTTTGTAACTCAAAGATCACAAGATTGAAACTCAAAGATAGCAAGATTAAAACTCAAAGATCGCAAGATTGAAACTCAAAGATCGCAAGATTGAAACTCAAAGATCGCAAGATTGAAATTCAAAGATAGCAAGATTGAAACTCAAAGATCGCATAATTGAAACTCAAAGATCGCAAGATTGAAACTAACCAATCGCAAGATTGAAATTCAAAGGTCACAAGATATAAACTCATAGATAGCAAGATTTAAACTCAAAGATCGCAAGATTGAAACTCAAAGATAGCAAGATTAAACTCAAAGATCGCATGATTGAAACTCAAAGATCGCAAGATTGAAACTCAACAATCGCAAGATTGAAATTCAAAGATCACAAGATTGAAACTCAAAGATCGCAAGATTGTTACTCAAAGATCGCAAGATTAAAACTCAAAGATCGCAAGATTGAAACTCAAAGATGGCAAGATTGAAATTAAAAGATCGTAAGATTTAAATTCAAAGATCGCAAGATTGAAACTCAAAGATGGCAAGATTGAAACTAAAAAATCGCAAGCCTGAAACTCAAAGATCGCAAGATTGATACACAAAGTTCGCATAATTGAAACTCAAATATCTCATGCTTGAAACTCAAAGATCGCAAGATTGAAACTCAAAGATAGCAAGATTGAAACTTAAAGATCGCAATTTTGAAACTCAAAGATCGCAAGATTGAAACTCAAAGATCGCAAGATTGAAACTCAAAGATCGCAAGATTGAAACTCAAAGATCGCAAGATTGAAACTCAAAGATCGCAAGACTGAAACTCAAAGATCGCAAGATTGATACACAAAGATCGCATGATTGAAACTCAAATATCTCAAGATTGAAACTCAAAGATGGCAAGATTGAAATTCAAAGATCGCAAAATTGAAACTTAAAGATCGCAAGATTAAAACTCAAAGATTGCAAGATTGAAACTCAAAGATCGCAAGATTGAAATTCAAAAATCGCAAGATTGAAACTCAAAGATCGCAAAATTGAAACTCAAAGATGGCAAGATTGAAACTCGAAAATTAAAAGACTGAAACTCAAAGATCGCAAGATTGATATACAAAGTTCGCATGATTGAAATTAAAATATCTCAAGATTAAAACTCAAAGATCGCAAGATTGAAACTCAAAGATGGCAAGATTGAAACTCGAAAATTAAAAGACTGAAACTCAAAGATCGCAAGATTGATACACAAAGTTCGCATGATTGAAATTAAAATATCTCAAGATTAAAACTCAAAGATCACAAGATTGAAACTCAAAGATAGCAAGATTGAAACTCAAAGATCGCAAAATTGATACTCAAAGATCGCAAGATTAAAACTCAAAGATCGCAAGATTGAAACTCAAAGATGGCAAGATTGAAACTCAAAGATCACAAGTTTGAAACTCAAAGATATCAAGATTGAAATTCAAAGATCGCAAGGTTGAAACTCAAAGATAGCAAGATTGTAACTCAAAGATCGCATGATTAAAACTCAAAGATGGCAAGATTGAAATTTAAAGATCGCAAGATTGAAACTCAAAAATGGCAAGATTGAAACACAAAGATTGCAAGATTGAAACTCAAAGATTGCAAGACTGAAACTCAAAGATCGCAATTTTGAAACTCAAAGATGGCGAAATTGAAACTCAAAGATAGCAAGATTGAAACTCAAAGATTGCATGATTGAAACTCAAAGATCGCAAGATTAAAACTCAAAGATCGCAAGATTGAAATTCAAAGATCACAGGATTAAACTCAAAGATAGCAAAATTAAAACTCAAAGATTGCAAGATTTAAACTCAAAGATCGCAAGATTGAAATTCAAAGGTCACAAGATATAAACTCATAGATAGCAAGATTTAAACTCAAAGATCGCAAGATTGAAACTCAAAGATAGCAAGATTGAAACTCAAAGATCGCATGATTGAAACTCAAAGATCGCAAGATTGAAACTCAACAATCGCAAGATTGAAATTCAAAGATCACAAGATTGAAACTCAAAGATCGCAAGATTGTTACTCAAAGATCGCAAGATTAAAACTCAAAGATCGCAAGATTGAAACTCAAAGATGGCAAGATTGAAACTCAAAGATCACAAGTTTGAAACTCAAAGATCGCAAGATTGAAATTCAAAGATCGCAAGATTGAAACTCAAAGATAGCAAGATTGAAACTCAAAGATCGCAAGATTTAAACTCAAAGATCGCATAAATGAAACTCAAAGATTACAAGTTTGAAACTCAAAGATCGCAAGATTTAAACTCAAAGATCGCAAGATTAAAACTCAAAGATCGCAAGATTGAAATTCAAAGATCACAGGATTAAACTCAAAGATAGCAAGATTAAAACTCAAAGATTGCAAGATTGAAACTCAAAGATCGCAAGATTAAAACTCAAAGATCGCAAGATTGAAACTCAATGATGGCAAGTTTGAAACTTATAGATCGCAAGATTGAAACTCAAAGATCGCAAGATCGAATTTCAAAGATCGCAAGATTGAAACTCAAAGATCGCAAGAATTAAACTCAAAGATCGCAAGATTGAAACTCAAATATTGCAAGATTTAAACTAAAAAATCGCAAGATTGAAATTAAAAGATCGTAAGATTGAAATTCAAAGATCGCAAGATTGAAACTCAAAGATGGCAAGATTGAAACTAAAAAATTGCAAGCCTGAAACTCAAAGATCGCAAGATTGATACACAAAGTTCGCATAATTGAAACTCAAATATCTCATGCTTGAAACACAAAGATCGCAAGATTGAAACTCAAAGATAGCAAGATTGAAACTTAAAGATCGCAATTTTGAAACTGAAAGATGGCAAAATTGAAACTCAAAGATCGCAAGATTGAAACTCAAAGATCGCAAGATTGAAACTCAAAGATCGCAAGATTGAAACTCAAAGATCGCAAGACTGAAACTAAAAGATCGCAAGATTGATACACAAAGATCGCATGATTGAAACTCAAATATCTCAAGATTGAAACTCAAAGATGGCAAGATTGAAATTCAAAGATCGCAAAATTGAAACTTAAAGATCGCAAGATTAAAACTCAAAGATTGCAAGATTGAAACTCAAAGATCGCAAGATTGAAATTCAAAAATCGCAAGATTGAAACTCAAAGATCGCAAAATTGAAACTCAAAGATGGCAAGATTGAAACTCGAAAATTAAAAGACTGAAACTCAAAGATCGCAAGATTGATATACAAAGTTCGCATGATTGAAATTAAAATATCTCAAGATTAAAACTCAAAGATCGCAAGATTGAAACTCAAAGATGGCAAGATTGAAACTCGAAAATTAAAAGACTGAAACTCAAAGATCGCAAGATTGATACACAAAGTTCGCATGATTGAAATTAAAATATCTCAAGATTAAAACTCAAAGATCACAAGATTGAAACTCAAAGATAGCAAGATTGAAACTCAAAGATCGCAAAATTGATACTCAAAGATCGCAAGATTAAAACTCAAAGATCGCAAGATTGAAACTCAAAGATAGCAAGATTGAAACTCAAAGATCACAAGTTTGAAACTCAAAGATATCAAGATTGAAATTCAAAGATCGCAAGGTTGAAACTCAAAGATAGCAAGATTGTAACTCAAAGATCGCATGATTGAAACTCAAAGATGGCAAGATTGAAATTCAAAGATCGCAAGATTGAAACTCAAAAATGGCAAGATTGAAACACAAAGATTGCAAGATTGAAACTCAAAGATGGCAAGACTGAAACTCAAAGATCGCAATTTTGAAACTCAAAGATGGCGAAATTGAAACTCAAAGATAGCAAGATTGAAACTCAAAGATTGCATGATTGAAACTCAAAGATCGCAAGATTAAAACTCAAAGATCGCAAGATTGAAATTCAAAGATCACAGTATTAAACTCAAAGATAGCAAAATTAAAACTCAAAGATTGCAAGATTTAAACTCAAAGATCGCAAGATTAAAACTCAAAGATCGCAAGATTTAAACTCAAAGATGGCAAGATTGAAACTCAAAGAACGCAATTTTGAAACTCAAAGATGGCAACATTGAAACTCAAAGATCGCAAGATTGAAACTCAAAGATCGCAAGACTGAAACTCAAAGATCGCAAGATTGATACACAAAGATCGTATGATTGAAACTCAAATATCTCAAGATTGAAACTCAAAGATCGCAATATTGAAACTCAAAGATCGCAAAATTAAAACTCAAAGATCGCAAGATTAAAACTCAAAGATCGCAACATTGAAACTCAAAGATCGCAAGATTGAAACTCAAAGATCGCAAGACTGAAACTCAAAGATCGCAAGATTGATACACAAAGATCGTATGATTGAAACTCAAATATCTCAAGATTGAAACTCAAAGATCGCAATATTGAAACTCAAAGATCGCAAAATTGAAACTCAAAGATGGCAAGATTAAAACTCAAAGATAGCAAGATTGAAACTCAAAGATCGCAAGATTAAAATTCAAAGATCGCAAGATTGAAACTCAAAGATCGCAAGATTAAAATTCAAAGATCGCAGGACTGAAACTCAAAGATCGCAAAATTGAAACTCAAAGATGGCAAGATTGAAACTCAAAGATCGCATGATTGAAACTCAAAGATCGCAAGATTAAAACTCAACAATCGCAAGATTGAAACTCAAAGATCGCATGATTGAAACTCAAAGATAGCAAGATTGAAACTCAAAGATCGCATGATAGAAACTCAAAGATCGCAAGATAGAAACTCAACAATCGCAAGATTGAAATTCAAAGATCACAAGATTGAAACTCAAAGATAGCAAGATTGAAACTCAAAGATAGCAAGATTGAAACTCAAAGATAGCAAGATTCAAACTCAAAGATCGCAAGATTGAAACTCAAAGATAGCAAGATTGAAACTCAAAGATCGCATGATTGAAACTCAAAGATAGCAAGATTGAAACTCAAAGATCGCAAGATTGAAACTCAAAGATCGCAAGATTGAAATTCAAAGATCACAAGAATGAAACTCAAAGATAGCAAGATTGAAACTCAAAGATCGCAAGAATTAAACTCAAAGATCGCAAGAATAAAACTCAAAGATCGCAAGATTGAAAATCAAAGATGGCAAGATTGAAACTCAAAGATCACAAGTTTAAAACTCAAAGATCGCAAGATTGAAATTTTAAGATCGCAAGGTTGAAACTCAAAGATAGCAAGATTGAAACTCAAAGATCACAAGTTTGAAACTCAAGGATCGCAAGATTGAAATTCAATGATCGCAAGGTTGAAACTCAAAGATAGCAAGATTGAAACTCAAAGATCGCAAGATTGAAACTCAAAGATTGCATTATTGAAACTCAAAGATTATAAGTTTGAAACTCAAAGATCGCAAGATTGAAACTCAAAGATCGCATTATTGAAACTCAAAGATGGCAAGATTGAAATTCAATGATCACAAGATTAAAACTCAAAAATTGCAAGATTAAAACTCAAAGATTGCAAGATTGAAACTCAAAGATCGCAAGATTAAAACTCAAAGATTGCAAGATTGAAACTCAAAGATCGCAAGATTGAAACTCAGAGATTGCAAGATCGAAACTCAAAGATCGCAAGATTGAAACTCAAAGATCGCAAGAATTAAACTCAAAGATCACAAGTTTGAAACTCAAAGATCGCAAGATTGAAATTCAATGATCGCAAGATTGAAACTCAAAGATGGCAAGATTGAAACTAAAAAATCGCAAGCCTGAAACTCAAAGATCGCAAGATTGATACACAAAGATCGCATAATTGAAACTCAAATATCTCAAGATTGAAACTCAAAGATCGCAAGATTGAAACTAAAAGATCGCAAGATTGAAACTCAAAGATCGCAATTTTGAAACTCAAAGATGGCAAAATTGAAACTCAAAGATCGCAAGATTAAAACTCAACGATCGCAAGATTGAAACTCAAAGATGGCAAGATTGCAACTCAAAGATCGCAAGATTGAAACTCAAAGATCGAGAGACTGAAACTCAAAGATCGCAAGATTGATACACAAAGATCGCAGATTGAAACTCAAATATCTCAAGATTGAAACTCAAAGATGGCAAGATTGAAACTCAAAGATCGCAAGATTGAAACTCAAAGATCGCAAGATTGAAACTCAAAGATCGCAAGGTTGAAACTCAAAGATAGCAAGATTGAAACTCAAAGATCGCATGATTGAAACTCAAAGATCGCAAGATTGAAACTAACCAATCGCAAGATTGAAATTCAAAGGTCACAAGATATAAACTCATAGATAGCAAGATTTAAACTCAAAGATCGCAAGATCGAATTTCAAAGATCGCAAGATTGAAACTCAAAGATCGCAAGAATTAAACTCAAAGATCGCAAGATTGAAACTCAAATATTGCAAGATTTAAACTAAAAAATCGCATGATTGAAACTCAAAGATCGCAAAATTAAAACTCAAAGATGGCAAGATTGAAACTCGAAAATTAAAAGACTGAAACTCAAAGATCGCAAGATTGATATACAAAGTTCGCATGATTGAAATTAAAATATCTCAAGAATAAAACTCAAAAAACGCAAGATTGAAACTCAAAGATAACAAGATTGAAACTCGAAAATTAAAAGACTGAAACTCAAAGATCGCAAGATTGATACACAAAGATCGCATAATTGAAACTCAAATATCTCAAGATTGAAACTCAAAGATCGCAAGATTGAAACTCAAAGATCGTAAGATTGAAACTCAAAGATCGCAATTTTGAAACTCAAAGATGGCAAAATTGAAACTCAAAGATCGGAAGATTTAAACTCAAAGATCGCAAAATTGAAACTTAAAGATCGCAAGATTAAAACTCAACGATCGCAAGATTGAAACTCAAAGATGGCAAGATTGAAACTCAAAGATCGCAAGATTGAAACTCAAAGATCGCAAGACTGAAACTCAAAGATCGCAAGATTGATACACAAAGATCGCAGATTGAAACTCAAATATCTCAAGATTGAAACTCAAAGATGGCAAGATTGAAACTCAAAGATCGCAAAATTGAAACTCAAAGATCGCAAGATTAAAACTCAAAGATCGCAAGATAGAAACTCAAAGATGGCAAGATTGAAACTCAAAGATCGCAAGATTGAAACTCAAAGATCTTAAGATTGAAACTCAAAGATCGCAAGATTGAAACTCAAAGATCGCAAGATTGAAACTCAAAGTTCGCAAGATTAAAACTCAAAGATAGCAAGATTGAAACTCAAAGATCGCATAATTGAAACTCAAAGATCACAAGATTGAAACTCAACAATCGCAAGATTGAAATTCAAAGATCACAAGATTGAAACTCAAAGGTAGCAAGATTGAAACTCAAAGATCGCAAGATTGATACTCAAAGATCGCAAGATTAAAACTCAAAGATCGCAAGATTGAAACTCAAAGATGGCAAGATTCAAACTCAAAGATCACAAGTTTGTAACTCAAAGATCACAAGATTGAAACTCAAAGATAGCAAGATTAAAACTCAAAGATCGCAAGATTGAAACTCAAAGATCGCAAGATTGAAACTCAAAGATCGCAAGATTGAAACTCAAAGATAGCAAGATTGAAACTCAAAGATCGCATAATTGAAACTCAAAGATCGCAAGATTGAAACTAACCAATCGCAAGATTGAAATTCAAAGGTCACAAGATATAAACTCATAGATAGCAAGATTTAAACTCAAAGATCGCAAGATTGAAACTCAAAGATAGCAAGATTGAAACTCAAAGATCGCATGATTGAAACTCAAAGATCGCAAGATTGAAACTCAACAATCGCAAGATTGAAATTCAAAGATCACAAGATTGAAACTCAAAGATCGCAAGATTGTTACTCAAAGATCGCAAGATTAAAACTCAAAGATCGCAAGATTGAAACTCAAAGATGGCAAGATTGAAACTCAAAGATCACAAGTTTGAAACTCAAAGATCGCAAGATTGAAATTCAAAGATCGCAAGATTGAAACTCAAAGATAGCAAGATTGAAACTAAAAAATCGCAAGATTGAAATTAAAAGATCGTAAGATTGAAATTCAAAGATCGCAAGATTGAAACTCAAAGATGGCAAGATTGAAACTAAAAAATTGCAAGCCTGAAACTCAAAGATCGCAAGATTGATACACAAAGTTCGCATAATTGAAACTCAAATATCTCATGCTTGAAACACAAAGATCGCAAGATTGAAACTCAAAGATAGCAAGATTGAAACTTAAAGATCGCAATTTTGAAACTGAAAGATGGCAAAATTGAAACTCAAAGATCGCAAGATTGAAACTCAAAGATCGCAAGATTGAAACTCAAAGATCGCAAGATTGAAACTCAAAGATCGCAAGACTGAAACTAAAAGATCGCAAGATTGATACACAAAGATCGCATGATTGAAACTCAAATATCTCAAGATTGAAACTCAAAGATGGCAAGATTGAAATTCAAAGATCGCAAAATTGAAACTTAAAGATCGCAAGATTAAAACTCAAAGATTGCAAGATTGAAACTCAAAGATCGCAAGATTGAAATTCAAAAATCGCAAGATTGAAACTCAAAGATCGCAAAATTGAAACTCAAAGATGGCAAGATTGAAACTCGAAAATTAAAAGACTGAAACTCAAAGATCGCAAGATTGATATACAAAGTTCGCATGATTGAAATTAAAATATCTCAAGATTAAAACTCAAAGATCGCAAGATTGAAACTCAAAGATGGCAAGATTGAAACTCGAAAATTAAAAGACTGAAACTCAAAGATCGCAAGATTGATACACAAAGTTCGCATGATTGAAATTAAAATATCTCAAGATTAAAACTCAAAGATCACAAGATTGAAACTCAAAGATAGCAAGATTGAAACTCAAAGATCGCAAAATTGATACTCAAAGATCGCAAGATTAAAACTCAAAGATCGCAAGATTGAAACTCAAAGATGGCAAGATTGAAACTCAAAGATCACAAGTTTGAAACTCAAAGATATCAAGATTGAAATTCAAAGATCGCAAGGTTGAAACTCAAAGATAGCAAGATTGTAACTCAAAGATCGCATGATTGAAACTCAAAGATGGCAAGATTGAAATTCAAAGATCGCAAGATTGAAACTCAAAAATGGCAAGATTGAAACACAAAGATTGCAAGATTGAAACTCAAAGATTGCAAGACTGAAACTCAAAGATCGCAATTTTGAAACTCAAAGATGGCGAAATTGAAACTCAAAGATAGCAAGATTGAAACTCAAAGATCGCATGATTGAAACTCAAAGATCGCAAGATTAAAACTCAAAGATCGCAAGATTGAAATTCAAAGATCACAAGATTGAAACTCAAAGATAGCAAAATTAAAACTCAAAGATTGCAAGATTTAAACTCAAAGATCGCAAGATTGAAACTCAAAGATCGCAAGATTTAAACTCAAAGATAGCAAGATTGAAACTCAAAGATCGCAAGATTGAAACTCAAAGATCGCAAGATTGAAACTCAAAGATCGCAAGATTGAAACTCAAAGATCGCAAGACTGAAACTCAAAGATCGCAAGATTGATACACAAAGATCGCAAGATTGAAACTCAAAGATCTCAAGATTGAAACTCAAAGATCGCAAGATTGAAACTCAAAGATCGCAAGATTGAAACTCAAAGATCGCAAGATTGAAACTCAAAGATCGCAAGATTGAAACTCAAAGATCGCAAGATTGAAACTCAAAGATCGCAAGATTGAAACTCAAAGATCGCAAGATTGAAACTCAAAGATCGCATGATTGAAACTCAAAGATCGCAAGATTGAAACTCAAAGATCGCAAGATTGAAACTCAAAGATCGCAAGATTGAAACTCAAAGATCGCAAGATTAAAACTCAAAGATCGCAAGATTGAAACTCAAAGATCGCAAGATTGAAACTCAAAGATCGCAAGATTGAAACTCAAAGATCGCAAGATTGAAACTCAAAGATCGCAAGATTGAAACTCAAAGATCGCAAGATTGAAACTCAAAGATCGCAAGATTGAAACTCAAAGATCGCAAGATTGAAACTCAAAGATCGCAAGATTGAAACTCAAAGATCGCAAGATTGAAACTCAAAGATCGCAAGATTGAAACTCAAAGATAGCAAGATTGAAACTCAAAGATCGCATGATTGAAACTCAAAGATCGCAAGATTGAAACTCAAAGATCGCAAGATTGAAACTCAAAGATCGCAAGATTGAAACTCAAAGATCGCAAGATTGAAACTCAAAGATCGCAAGATTGAAACTCAAAGATAGCAAGATTGAAACTCAAAGATCGCAAGATTGAAACTCAAAGATCGCAAGATTGAAACTCAAAGATCGCAAGATTGAAACTCAAAGATCGCAAGATTGAAACTCAAAGATCGCAAGATTGAAACTCAAAGATCGCAAGATTGAAATTCAAAGATCGCAAGATTGAAACTCAAAGATAGCAAGATTGAAACTCAAAGATCGCAAGATTGAAACTCAAAGATCGCAAGATTGAAATTCAAAGATCGCAAGATTGAAACTCAAAGATAGCAAGATTGAAACTCAAAGATCGCAAGATTGAAACTCAAAGATTGCAAGATTGAAACTCAAAGATAGCAAGTTTGAAACTCAAAGATCGCAAGATTGAAACTCAAAGATCGCATTATTGAAACTCAAAGATCGCAAGATTGAAATTCAATGATCGCAAGATTGAAACTCAAAGATTGCAAGATTGAAACTCAAAGATCGCAAGATTGAAACTCAAAGATCGCAAGATTGAAACTCAAAGATCGCAAGATTGAAACTCAAAGATCGCAAGATTGAAACTCAAAGATCGCAAGACT
Organism: Stictocephala bisonia; assembly: GCA_035578905.1. Lineage (NCBI taxonomy): Eukaryota > Metazoa > Arthropoda > Insecta > Hemiptera > Membracidae > Stictocephala > Stictocephala bisonia. The sequence goes on from JAQJVL010001537.1 coordinate 28,385, forward strand.
GAAACTAAAAGATCGCAAGATTGATACACAAAGATCGCATGATTGAAACTCAAATATCTCAAGATTGAAACTCAAAGATGGCAAGATTGAAATTCAAAGATCGCAAAATTGAAACTTAAAGATCGCAAGATTAAAACTCAAAGATTGCAAGATTGAAACTCAAAGATCGCAAGATTGAAATTCAAAAATCGCAAGATTGAAACTCAAAGATCGCAAAATTGAAACTCAAAGATGGCAAGATTGAAACTCGAAAATTAAAAGACTGAAACTCAAAGATCGCAAGATTGATATACAAAGTTCGCATGATTGAAATTAAAATATCTCAAGATTAAAACTCAAAGATCGCAAGATTGAAACTCAAAGATGGCAAGATTGAAACTCGAAAATTAAAAGACTGAAACTCAAAGATTGCAAGATTGATACACAAAGTTCGCATGATTGAAATTAAAATATCTCAAGATTAAAACTCAAAGATCACAAGATTGAAACTCAAAGATAGCAAGATTGAAACTCAAAGATCGCAAAATTGATACTCAAAGATCGCAAGATTAAAACTCAAAGATCGCAAGATTGAAACTCAAAGATGGCAAGATTGAAACTCAAAGATCACAAGTTTGAAACTCAAAGATATCAAGATTGAAATTCAAAGATCGCAAGGTTGAAACTCAAAGATAGCAAGATTGTAACTCAAAGATCGCATGATTGAAACTCAAAGATGGCAAGATTGAAATTCAAAGATCGCAAGATTGAAACTCAAAAATGGCAAGATTGAAACACAAAGATTGCAAGATTGAAACTCAAAGATGGCAAGACTGAAACTCAAAGATCGCAATTTTGAAACTCAAAGATGGCGAAATTGAAACTCAAAGATAGCAAGATTGAAACTCAAAGATTGCATGATTGAAACTCAAAGATCGCAAGATTAAAACTCAAAGATCGCAAGATTGAAATTCAAAGATCACAGGATTAAACTCAAAGATAGCAAAATTAAAACTCAAAGATTGCAAGATTTAAACTCAAAGATCGCAAGATTGAAACTCAAAGATCGCAAGATTTAAACTCAAAGATCGCAAGATTGAAACTCAAAGATCGCAAGTTTGAAACTCAAAGATGGCAAGATTGAAACTCAAAGATCGCAAGATTGAAACTCAAAGATCGCAAGACTGAAACTCAAAGATCGCAAGATTGAAACTCAAAGATCGCAAGATTGAAACTCAAAGATCTCAAGATTGAAACTCAAAGATCGCAAGATTGAAACTCAAAGATCGCAAGATTGAAACTCAAAGATCGCAAGATTAAAACTCAAAGATCGCAAGATTGAAACTCAAAGATCGCAAGATTGAAACTCAAAGATCGCAAGATTGAAACTCAAAGATCGCAAGATTGAAACACAAAGATCGCATGATTGAAACTCAAAGATCGCAAGATTGAAACTCAAAGATCGCAAGATTGAAACTCAAAGATCGCAAGATTGAAACTCAAAGATCGCAAGATTGAAACTCAAAGATAGCAAGATTGAAACTCAAAGATCGCAAGATTGAAACTCAAAGATCGCAAGATTGAAACTCAAAGATCGCAAGATTGAAACTCAAAGATCGCAAGATTGAAACTCAAAGATCGCAAGATTGAAACTCAAAGATCGCAAGATTGAAACTCAAAGATCGCAAGATTGAAACTCAAAGATCGCAAGATTGAAACTCAAAGATCGCAAGATTGAAACTCAAAGATCGCAAGATTGAAACTCAAAGATCGCAAGATTGAAACTCAAAGATCGCAAGATTGAAACTCAAAGATCGCAAGATTGAAACTCAAAGATCGCAAGATTGAAACTCAAAGATCGCAAGATTGAAACTCAAAGATCGCAAGATTGAAACTCAAAGATAGCAAGATTGAAATTCAATGATCGCAAGGTTGAAACTCAAAGATAGCAAGATTGAAACTCAAAGATCGCAAGATTGAAACTCAAAGATTGCAATATTGAAACTCAAAGATTATAAGTTTGAAACTCAAAGATCGCAAGATTGAAACTCAAAGATCGCATTATTGAAACTCAAAGATGGCAAGATTGAAACTCAAAGATCACAAGATTAAAACTCAAAAATTGCAAGATTGAAACTCAAAGATTGCAAGATTGAAACTCAAAGATGGCAAGACTGAAACTCAAAGATCGCAATTTTGAAACTCAAAGATCGCAAAATTGAAACTCAAAGATAGCAAGATTGAAACTCAAAGATTGCATGATTGAAACTCAAATATCGCAAGATTAAAACTCAAATATCTCAAGATTGAAACTCAAAGATGGCAAGATTGAAATTCAAAGATCGCAAAATTGAAACTTAAAGATCGCAAGATTAAAACTCAAAGATTGCAAGATTGAAACTCAAAGATCGCAAGATTGAAATTCAAAAATCGCAAGATTGAAACTCAAAGATCGCAAAATTGAAACTCAAAGATGGCAAGATTGAAACTCGAAAATTAAAAGACTAAAACTCAAAGATCGCAAGATTGATATACAAAGTTCGCATGATTGAAATTAAAATATCTCAAGATTAAAACTCAAAGATCGCAAGATTGAAACTCAAAGATGGCAAGATTGAAACTCGAAAATTAAAAGACTGAAACTCAAAGATCGCAAGATTGATACACAAAGTTCGCATGATTGAAATTAAAATATCTCAAGATTAAAACTCAAAGATCACAAGATTGAAACTCAAAGATAGCAAGATTGAAACTCAAAGATCGCAAAATTGATACTCAAAGATCGCAAGATTAAAACTCAAAGATCGCAAGATTGAAACTCAAAGATGGCAAGATTGAAACTCAAAGATCACAAGTTTGAAACTCAAAGATATCAAGATTGAAATTCAAAGATCGCAAGGTTGAAACTCAAAGATAGCAAGATTGTAACTCAAAGATCGCATGATTGAAACTCAAAGATGGCAAGATTGAAATTCAAAGATCGCAAGATTGAAACTCAAAAATGGCAAGATTGAAACACAAAGATTGCAAGATTGAAACTCAAAGATGGCAAGACTGAAACTCAAAGATCGCAATTTTGAAACTCAAAGATGGCGAAATTGAAACTCAAAGATAGCAAGATTGAAACTCAAAGATTGCATGATTGAAACTCAAAGATCGCAAGATTAAAACTCAAAGATCGCAAGATTGAAATTCAAAGATCACAGGATTAAACTCAAAGATAGCAAAATTAAAACTCAAAGATTGCAAGATTTAAACTCAAAGATCGCAAGATTAAAACTCAAAGATCGCAAGATTTAAACTCAAAGATGGCAAGATTGAAACTCAAAGAACGCAATTTTGAAACTCAAAGATGGCAACATTGAAACTCAAAGATCGCAAGATTGAAACTCAAAGATCGCAAGACTGAAACTCAAAGATCGCAAGATTGATACACAAAGATCGTATGATTGAAACTCAAATATCTCAAGATTGAAACTCAAAGATCGCAATATTGAAACTCAAAGATCGCAAAATTGAAACTCAAAGATCGCAAGATTAAAACTCAAAGATCGCAACATTGAAACTCAAAGATCGCAAGATTGAAACTCAAAGATCGCAAGACTGAAACTCAAAGATCGCAAGATTGATACACAAAGATCGTATGATTGAAACTCAAATATCTCAAGATTGAAACTCAAAGATCGCAATATTGAAACTCAAAGATCGCAAAATTGAAACTCAAAGATGGCAAGATTAAAACTCAAAGATAGCAAGATTGAAACTCAAAGATCGCAAGATTAAAATTCAAAGATCGCAAGATTGAAACTCAAAGATCGCAAGATTAAAATTCAAAGATCGCAGGACTGAAACTCAAAGATCGCAAAATTGAAACTCAAAGATGGCAAGATTGAAACTCAAAGATCGCATGATTGAAACTCAAAGATCGCAAGATTAAAACTCAACAATCGCAAGATTGAAACTCAAAGATCGCATGATTGAAACTCAAAGATAGCAAGATTGAAACTCAAAGATCGCATGATAGAAACTCAAAGATCGCAAGATAGAAACTCAACAATCGCAAGATTGAAATTCAAAGATCACAAGATTGAAACTCAAAGATAGCAAGATTGAAACTCAAAGATAGCAAGATTGAAACTCAAAGATAGCAAGATTCAAACTCAAAGATCGCAAGATTGAAACTCAAAGATAGCAAGATTGAAACTCAAAGATCGCATGATTGAAACTCAAAGATAGCAAGATTGAAACTCAAAGATCGCAAGATTGAAACTCAAAGATCGCAAGATTGAAATTTTAAGATCGCAAGGTTGAAACTCAAAGATAGCAAGATTGAAACTCAAAGATCACAAGTTTAAAACTCAAAGATCGCAAGATTGAAATTCAATGATCGCAAGGTTGAAACTCAAAGATAGCAAGATTGAAACTCAAAGATCGCAAGATTGAAACTCAAAGATTGCATTATTGAAACTCAAAGATTATAAGTTTGAAACTCAAAGATCGCAAGATTGAAACTCAAAGATCGCATTATTGAAACTCAAAGATGGCAAGATTGAAATTCAATGATCACAAGATTAAAACTCAAAAATTGCAAGATTGAAACTCAAAGATTGCAAGCTTAAAACTCAAAGATCGCAAGATTGAAACTCAAAGATCGCTTGGAGTTTCAATCTTGCGAACTTTGAATTTTATTCTTGCGATCTTTGAGTTTGAATCAATCGATCTTTGAGTTTCAATCTTGCGATCTTTGAGTTCCAATTTCTTCATCTTTGAGTTTCAAAATAGCGATCTTAGAGTTTCAATCTGGCCATCTTTGAGTTTCAATCTTGTGATCTTTTAGTTTCATTCTTGCGATCTTTGAGATTAAATCATGCGAACTTTGAGTTTTAATCTTGCCATCTATAAGTTTCAATCTTGCGATCTTTGAGTTTCAATCCTGCCATCTTATAATATTAATCTTGCAATCTTTAAGTTTCAATCTTGCGATCTTTGAGTTTTAATCTTGCCATCTTTGAGGTTCAATCTTGCGATCTTTGAGTTTAATTCTTGCGATCTTTGAGTTTCAATCTTACGATCTTTGAGTTTCAATCTTGCCATCTTTGAGTTTCAACCTTGCCATCTTTGAGTCTCAATCTTGCGATCTTTGAGTTTCAATCTTGCCATCTATGAGTTTAAATCTCTTGATCTTTGAGTTTTAATCACACCATCTTTGAGTTTTAATCTTGTGATCTTTAATTTTCAATCTTGCGATCTTTGAGTTTCAATCTTGCGATCTTTGAGTTTCAATCTTGCCATCTTTGAGTTTCAATTTTGCCATCTTTGAGTTTCAAAATTGCGATCTTGGACTTTCAATCTTGCCATCTTTGAGTTATAATTTTGCTATCTTTGAGTTTCAATCTTGAGATCTTTAAGTTACAATCTGCCATCTTTGAGTTTCAATCTTACGATCTTTAAGTTTCAAACTTGCGATCTTTGAGTTTCAATCTTGCCATCTTTGAGTTTTAAAATTGCGATATTTTACTTTCAATCTTGTCATCTTTGAGTTATAATCTTGCTATCTTTGAGTTTCAATCTTGCGATCTTTGAGTTTTAATCTTGCGATCTTTGAGTTTTAATCTTGCGATATTTGAGTTTCAGTCTTGTTATCTTTGAGTTTCAATTTTGCCATCTTTGAGTTTCAAAATTGCGATCTTGGACTTTCAATCTTGCCATCTTTGAGTTATAATTTTGCTATCTTTGAGTTTCAATCTTGAGATCTTTAAGTTACAATCTTGCCATCTTTGAGTTTCAAAATATCGATCTTATATTTTTAATCTTGCCCTCTTTGAGTTATAATCTTGCTATCTTTGAGTTTCAATCTTGCGATCTTTGAGTTTCAATCATGCGATCTTTGAGTTTCAATCTTGCGATCTTTGAGTTTCAATCTTGCCATCTTTGAGTTTCAATCTTGCCATCTTTGAGGTTTAATCTTGCGATCTTTGAGTTTATTTCTTGCGATCTTTGAGTTTCAATCTTGCGATCTTTGAGTTTCAATCTTGCTATCATTGAGTTTCAACCTTGCCATCTTTGAGTTTCAATCTTGCGATCTTTGAGTTTCTATCTTTTAATCTATGAGTTTAAATCTCTTGATCTTTGAGTTTTAATCATGCCTTCTTTGAGTTTCAATCTTGCGAACTTTGAATTTCAATATTGCGATCTTTGAGTTTCTATAAACTGATCTTTGAGTTTCAATCTTGCGATCTTTGAGTTCCAATTTCTTCATCTTTGAGTTTCCAAATTGCGATCTTTGAGTTTCAATCTGGCCATATTTGAGTTTCAATCTTGCGATCTTTCAGTTTTATTCTTGCGATCTTTGAGTTTCAATCTTGTGAACTTTGAGTTTTAATCTTGCCATCTATGAGTTTAAATCTTACGATCTTTGGGTTTCAATCTTGCCATCTTTGAATATTAATCTTGCAATCTTTGAGTTTCAATCTTGCTATCTTTGAGTTTCAATCTTGCGATCTTTGAGTTTCAATCTTTCCATCTATGAGTTTAAATCTCTTGATCTTTGAGTTTTAATCATGCCATCTTTGAGTTTCAATCTTGCGATCTTTCAGTCTCAATCGTTCGATCTTAGAGTTTCAATCTTGCGATCTTTGAGTTTCAATCTTGCGATCTATAAGTTTCAATCTTGCGATCTTTGAGTTTCAATCTTGTGATCTTTGAGTTTTAATCTTGCCATCTTTGAGTTTCAAAATTGCGATGTTTGACTTTCAATCTTGCCATCTTCGAGTTATAATCTTGATATCTTTGAGTTTCAAACTTGCGATCTTTGAGTTTCAATCTTGCCATCTTTGAGTTTCAATCTTGCAATCTTTGAGTTTCAATCTTGCGATCTTTAAGTCTCAATCTTGCGATCTTTGAGTTTCAATCTTGCGATCATTGAGTTTCAATCTTGCGATCTTGAGTTTTATTCTTGCGATATTTGAGTTTCAATCTTGCGATCTTTCAGTTTCAATCTTGCCATCTTTGAGTTTCAATCTTGCCATCTTTGAATTTCAATCTTGCGATCTTTGAGTTTTAATTTTGCGATCTTTAAGTTTCAATCTTGCAATCTTGGAGTTTCAATCTTGCGAACTTTGAATTTCATTCTTGCGATCTTTGAGTTTCAATCAACCGATCTTTGAGTTTCAATCTTGCGATCTTTTAGTTTCAAACTTGCGATCTTTGAGTTTCAATCTTGCCATCTTTGAGTTTCAAAATTGCGATCTTGGACTTTCATTCTTGCCATCTTTGAGTTATAATCTTGCTATCTTTGAGTTTCAATCTTGCGATCTTTGAGTTTCAATTTTGCGATCTTTGAGTTTCAATCTTGCAATCTTGGAGTTTTAATCTTGCGAACTTTGAATTTCATTCTTGCGATCTTAGAATTTCTATCAACCGATCTTTGAGTTTCAATCTTGCGATCTTTAAATTCCAATTTCTTCATCTTTGAGTTTAAAAATTGCGATCTTAGAGTTTCAATCTAGCCATCTTTGAGTTTCAATCTTGTTATCTTTTAGTTTCATTCTTGCGATCTTTGAGATTAAATCTTGCAAACTTTGAGTTTTAATCTTGCCATCTATGAGTTTCAATCTTGCGATCTTTGAGTTTCAATCGTGCCATCTTATAATATTAATCTTGCAATCTTTAAGTTTCAATCTTGCGATCTTTGAGTTTCAATCTTGCCATCTTTGAGGTTCAATCTTGCGATCTTTGAGTTTAATTCTTGCGATCTTTGAGTTTCAATCTTACGATCTTTGAGTTTCAATCTTGCCATCTTTGAGTTTCAACCTTGCCATCTTTGAGTCTCAATCTTGCGATCTTTTAGTTTTAATCTTGCCATCTATGAGTTTAAATCTCTTGATCTTTGAGTTTTAATCATGCCATCTTTGAGTTTCAATCTTGCGATCTTTCAGTTTAAATCGTGCGATCTTTGAGTTTCAATCTTGCGATCTTTGAGTTTCAATCTTGCGATCTTTAAGTTTCAATCTTGCGATCTTTGAGTTTCAATCTTGCGATCTTTGAGTTTCAATCTTGCCATCTTTGAGTTTCAATTTTGCAATTTTTGAGTTTCAATCTTGCGATCTTTAAGTTTCAATCTTGCGATCTTTGAGTTTTAATCTTGCCATTTTTGAGTTTCAATCTTGCGATCTTTGAGTTTTAATCTTTCGATTTTTGAGTTTCAATCTTACGATCTTTAAGTTTCAAACTTGCGAAGTTTGCGTTTCAATCTTGCCATCTTTGAGTTTTAAAATTGCGATATTTGACTTTCAATCTTGTCATCTTTGAGCTATAATCTTGCTATCTTTGAGTTTCAATCTTGCGATCTTTGAGTTACAATCTTGCCATCTTTGAGTTTCAATCTTGCCATCTTTGAGTTTCAACCTTGCCATCTTTGAGTTACAATCTTGCGATCTTTGAGTTTCTATCTTTTAATCTATGAGTTTAAATCTCTTGATCTTTGAGTTTTAATCATGCCTTCTTTGAGTTTCAATCTTGCGATCTTTCAGTCTCAATCGTGCGATCTTTGAGTTTCAATCTTGCGATCTTTGAGTTTCCATCTTGCGATCTTTAAGTTTCAATCTTGCGATCTTTGAGTTTTAATCTTGTGATCTTTGAGTTTCAATCTTGCCATCTTTGAGTTTTAAAATTGCGATGTTAGACTTTCAATCTTGCCATCTTCGAGTTATAATCTTGATATCTTTGATTTTAAATCTTGCGATCTTTGAGTTTCAATCTTGCCATCTTTGAGTTTCAATCTTGCGATCTTTGAGTTTCAATCTTGCCATCTTTGAGTTTTAATCTTGCGATCTTTGATTTTCAATCTTTCGATCTTTGAGTTTCAATTTTGCGATCTTTGAGTTTCAATCTTGTAATCTTAGAGTTTAAATCTTGCGAACTTTGAATTTCATTCTTGCGATCTTTGTGTTTCAATCAACCGATATTTGAGTTTCAATCTTGCTATCTTTAAGTTTCAAACTTACGATCTTTGAGTTTCAATCTTGCCATCTTCGAGTTTTAAAATTGCGATCTTGGACTATCATTCTTGCAATCTTTGAGTTATATTCTTGCTATCTTTGAGTTTCAATCTTGCGATCTTTGAGTTTCAATCTTGCAATTTTTGAGTTTCAATCTTACCATCTTTGAGTTTCAATCTTGCGATCTTTGAGTTTCAATTTTGCGATCTTTGAGTTTCAATCTTGCAATCTTATAGTTTCAATCTTGTGAACTTTGAATTTCAATATTGCGATCTTTGAGTTTCTATCAACTGATCTTTGAGTTTCAATCTTGCGATCTTTAAGTTTCAATTTCATCATCTTTGAGTTTCCAAATTGCGATCTTTGAGTTTCAATCTGGCCATATTTGAGTTTCAATCTTGCGATCTTTTAGTTTTATTCTTGCGATCTTTGAGTTTCAATCTTGCGAACTTTGAGTTTTAATCTTGCCATCTATGAGTTTGAATCTTACGATCTTTGAGTTTCAATCTTGCCATCTTTGAATATTAATCTTGCAATCTTTGAGTTTCAATCTTGCTATCTTTAAGGTTCAATCTTGTGATCTTTGAGTTTAATTCTTGCGATCTTTTAGTTTCAATCTTGCGATCTTTGAGTTTCAATCTTGCCATCTTTGAGTTTCAACTTTGCCATCTTTGAGTTTCAATCTTGCGATCTTTGAATTTCAATCTTGCGATCTTTGAGTTTCAATCTTGCGATCTTGGAGTTTCAATCTTGCGAACATTGAATTTCATTCTTGCGATCTTTGAGTTTCAATCAATCGATATTTGAGTTTCAATCTTGCGATCTTTGAGTTCCAATTTCTTCATCTTTGAGTTTCAAAATTGCGATCTTTGAGTTTCAATATGGCCATCTTTGAGTTTCAATCTTGTGATCTTTTAGTTTCATTCTTGCGATCTTTGAGTTTAAATCTTGCGAACTTTGAGTTTTAATCTTGCCATCTATGAATTTCATTCTTGCGATCTTTGAGTTTCAATCAATCGATCTTTGAGTTTCAATCTTGCGATCTATGAGTTCCAATTTCTTCATCTTTGAGTTTCAAAATATCGATCTTAAATTTTCAATCTTGCCCTCTTTGAGTTATAATCTTGCTATCTTTGAGTTTCAATCTTGCGATCTTTGAGTTTCAATCATGCGATCTTTGAGTTTCAATCTTGCGATCTTTGAGTTTCAATCTTGCCATCTTTGAGTTTTAATCTTGCCATCTTTGAGGTTCAATCTTGCAAACTTTGAGTTTAATTCTTGCGATCTTTGAGTTTCAATCTTGCGATCTTTGAGTTTCAATCTTGCCATCTTTGAGTTTCAACCTTGCCATCTTTGAGTTTCAAAATTGCGATGTTTGACTTTCAATCTTGCCATCTTCGAGTTATAATCTTGATATCTTTGAGTTTCAAACTTGCGATCTTTTAGTTTCAATCTTGCCATCTTTGAGTTTCAATCTTGCAATCTTTGAGTTTCAATCTTGCGATCTTTGAGTCTCAATCTTGCGATCTTTGAGTTTTAATCTTGCGATCTTTGAGTTTCAATCTTGCGATCTTTGAGTTTTATTCTTGCGATGTTTGAGTTTCAATCTTGCGATGTTTGAGTTTCAATCTTGCCATCTTTGAGTTTCAATCTTGCCATCTTTGAGTTTCAATCTTTCGATCTTTGAGTTTTAATTTTGCGATCTTTGAGTTTCAATCTTGCAATCTTGGAGTTTCAATCTTTCGAACTTTGAATTTCATTCTTGCGATCTTAGAATTTCTATCAACCGATCTTTGAGTTTCAATCGTGCGATCTTTAAATTCCAATTTCTCCATCTTTGAATTTCAAAATTGCGATCTTTGAGTTTTAATCTTGCCATATTTGAGTTTCAATCTTGCGATCTTTCAGTTTTATTCGTGCGATCTTTGAGTTTCAATCTTGCGAACTTTGAGTTTTAATCTTGCCATCTATGAGTTTAAATCTTGCGATCTTTGAGTTTCAATCTTGCCATCTTTGAAGATTAATCTTGCAATCTTTGAGATTCAATCTTGCGATCTTTGTGGTTCAATCTTGCGATCTTTGAGTTTCAATTTTGCGATCTTTGAGTTTCAATCTTGCAATCTTTGAGTTTCAATCGTTCGATCTTTGAATTTCATTCTTGCGATCTTAGAATTTCTATCAACCGATCTTTGAGTTTCAATCTTGCGATCTTTAAATTCCAATTTCTTCATCTTTGAGTTTCCAAATTGCGATCTTTGAGTTTCAATCTGGCCATATTTGAGTTTCAATCTTGCGATCTTTCAGTTTTATTCGTGCGATCTTTGAGTTTCAATCTTGCGAACTTTGAGTTTTAATCTTGCCATCTATGAGTTTAAATCTTGCGATCTTTGAGTTTCAATCTTGCAATCTTTGAATATTAATCTTGCAATCTTTGAGTTTCAATCTTGCGATCTTTGAGGTTCAATCTTGCGATCTTTGAGTTTAATTCTTGCGATCTTTGAGTTTCAATCTTGCGATCTTTGAGTTTCAATCTTGCCATCTTTGAGTTTCAACTTTGCCATCTTTGAGTTTCAATCTTACGATCTTTGAGTTTCAATCTTGCGATCTTTGAGTTTCAATTTGCGATCTTTGAGTTTCAATCTTGCAATCTTGGAGTTTCAATCTTGCGAACATTGAATTTCATTCTTGCGATCTTTGAGTTTCAATCAATCGATCTTTGAGTTTCAATCCTTGCGATCTTTGAGTTCTAATTTCTTCATCTTTGAGTTTCCAAATTGCGATCTTTGAGTTTCAATATGGCCATCTTTGAGTTTCAATCTTGTGATCTTTTAGTTTCATTCTTGCGATCTTTGAGTTTAAATCTTGCGAACTTTGAGTTTTAATCTTGCCATCTATGAATTTCATTCTTGCGATCTTTGAGTTTCAATCAATCGATCTTTGAGTTTCAATCTTGCGATCTTTGAGTTCCAATTTCTTCATCTTTGAGTTTCAAAATATCGATCTTAAATTTTCAATCTTGCCCTCTTTGAGTTATAATCTTGCTATCTTTGAGTTTCAATCTTGCGATCTTTGAGTTTCAATCATGCGATCTTTGAGTTTCAATCTTGCGATCTTTGAGTTTCAATCTTGCCATCTTTGAGTTTCAATCTTGCCATCTTTGAGGTTCAATCTTGCAAACTTTGAGTTTAATTCTTGCGATCTTTGAGTTTCAATCTTGCGATCTTTGAGTTTCAATCTTGCCATCTTTGAGTTTCAACCTTGCCATCTTTGAGTTTCAAAATTGCGATGTTTGACTTTCAATCTTGCCATCTTCGAGTTATAATCTTGATATCTTTGAGTTTCAAACTTGCGATCTTTTAGTTTCAATCTTGCCATCTTTGAGTTTCAATCTTGCAATCTTTGAGTTTCAATCTTGCGATCTTTAAGTCTCAATCTTGCGATCTTTGAGTTTCAATCTTGCGATCTTTGAGTTTCAATCTTGCGATCTTTGAGTTTTATTCTTGCGATGTTTGAGTTTCAATCTTGCGATGTTTGAGTTTCAATCTTGCCATCTTTGAGTTTCAATCTTGCCATCTTTGAGTTTCAATCTTTCGATCTTTGAGTTTTAATTTTGCGATCTTTGAGTTTCAATCTTGCAATCTTGGAGTTTCAATCTTGCGAACTTTGAATTTCATTCTTGCGATCTTAGAATTTCTATCAACCGATCTTTGAGTTTCAATCTTGCGATCTTTAAATTCCAATTTCTTCATCTTTGAGTTTCCAAATTGCGATCTTTGAGTTTCAATCTGGCCATATTTGAGTTTCAATCTTGTGATCTTTCAGTTTTATTCTTGCGATCTTTGAGTTTCAATCTTGCAAACTTTGAGTTTTAATCTTGCTATCTATGAGTTTAAATCTTGCGATCTTTGAGTTTCAATCTTGCCATCTTTGAATATTAATCTTGCAATCTTTGAGTTTCAATCTTGCGATCTTTGAGGTTCAATCTTGCGATCTTTGAGTTTCAATTTTGCGATCTTTGAGTTTCAATCTTGCAATCTTTGAGTTTCAATCTTGCGAACTTTGAATTTCATTCTTGCGATCTTAGAATTTCTATCAACCGATCTTTGAGTTTCAATCTTGCGATCTTTAAATTCCAATTTCTTCATCTTTGAGTTTCCAAATTGCGATCTTTGAGTTTCAACCTGGCCATATTTCAGTTTCTATCTTGCGATCTTTGAGTTTAATTCTTGCGATCTTTGAGTTTCAATCTTACGATCTTTGAGTTTCAACCTTGCCATCTTTGAGTTTCAACTTTGCCATCTTTGAATTTCAATCTTACGATCTTTGAGTTTCAATCTTGCGATCTTTGAGTTTCAATTTTGCGATCTTTGAGTTTCAATCTTGCAAACTTATAGTTTCAATCTTGCGAACTTTGAATTTCAATATTGCGATCTTTGAGTTTCTATCAACTGATCTTTGAGTTTCAATCTTGCGATCTTTGAGTTCCAATTTCTTCATCTTTGAGTTTCCAAATTGCGATCTTTGAGTTTAAATCTTGCCATATTTGAGTTTCAATCTTGCGATCTTTCAGTTTTATTCTTGCGATCTTTGAGTTTCAATCTTGCGAACTTTGAGTTTCAATCTTGCGATCTTTAAGTTTCAATCTTGCGATCTTTGAGTTTCAATCTTGTGATCTTTGAGTTTCAATCAATCGATCTTTGAGTTTCAATCTTGCGATCTTTGAGTTCCAATTTCTTCATCTTTGAGTTTCAAAATATCGATCTTAAATTTTCAATCTTGCCCTCTTTGAGTTATAATCTTGCGATCTTTGAGTTTCAATCTTGCGATCTTTGAGTTTCAATCTTGCGATCTTTGAGTTTCAATCTTGCGATCTTTGAGTTTCAATCTTGCCATCTTTGAGTTTCAATCTTGCCATCTTTGAGTTTCAATCTTGCGATCTTTGAGTTTCAATTTTGCGATCTTTGAGTTTCAATCTTGCAATCTTAGAGTTTCAATCTTGCGAACTTTGAATTTCATTCTTGCGATCTTTGAGTTTCAATCAATCGATCTTTGAGTTTCAATTTTGCGATCTTTGAGTTCTAATTTCTTCATCTTTGAGTTTTATAATTGCGATCTTTGAGTTTCAATATGGCTATCTTTGAGTTTCAATCTTGCGATCTTTTAGTTTTATTCTTGCGATCTTTGAGTTTCAATCTTGCGAACTTTGAGTTTTAATCTTGCCATCTATGAGTTTCAATCTTGCGATCTTTGAGTTTCAATCTTGCCATCTTTGAAGTTTCAATCTTGCGATCTTTGAGTTCCTTTCAATCTTGCAATCTTATAGTTTCAATCTTGCGAACTTTGAATTTCAATATTGCGATCTTTGAGTTTCTATCAACTGATCTTTGAGTTTCAATCTTGCGATCTTTAAGTTCCAATTTCTTCATCTTTGAGTTTCCAAATTGCGATCTTTGAGTTTCAATCTGGCCATATTTGAGTTTCAATCTTTCGATCTTTTAGTTTTATTCTTGCGATCTTTGAGTTTCAATCTTGCCATCTTTGAGTTTCAACCTTGCCATCTTTGAGTTTCAAAATTGCGATGTTTGACTTTCAATCTTGCCATCTTCGAGTTATAATCTTGATATCTTTTAGTTTCAAACTTGCGATCTTTTAGTTTTAATCTTGCCATCTATGAGTTTGAATCTTACGATCTTTGAGTTTCAATCTTGCCATCTTTGAATATTAATCTTGCAATCTTTGAGTTTCAATCTTGCTATCTTTGAGTTTCAATCTTGCGATCTTTGAGTTTTATTCTTGCGATGTTTGAGTTTCAATCTTGCGATGTTTGAGTTTCAATCTTGCCATCTTTGAGTTTCAATCTTGCCATCTTTGAGTTTCAATCTTTCGATCTTTGAGTTTTAATTTTGCGATCTTTGAGTTTCAATCTTGCAATCTTGGAGTTTCAATCTTGCAAACTTTGAATTTCATTCTTGCGATCTTAGAATTTCTATCAACCGATCTTTGAGTTTCAATCTTGCGATCTTTAAATTCCATTTTCTTCATCTTTGAGTTTCCAAATTGCGATCTTTGAGTTTCAATCTGGCCATATTTGAGTTTAAATCTTGTGATCTTTCAGTTTTATTCTTGCGATCTTTGAGTTTCAATCTTGCAAACTTTGAGTTTTAATCTTGCTATCTATGAGTTTAAATCTTGCGATCTTTGAGTTTCAATCTTGCCATCTTTGAATATTATTCTTGCAATCTTTGAGTTTCAATCTTGCCATCTTTGAGTTTCAATCTTGCGATCTTTGAGTTTAATTCTTGCGATCTTTGAGTTTCAATCTTGCAATCTTGGAGTTTCAATCTTGCGAACATTGAATTTCATTCTTGCGATCTTTGAGTTTCAATCAATCGATCTTTGAGTTTCAATCTTGCGATCTTTGAGTTCTAATTTCTTCATCTTTGAGTTTCAAAATTGCGATCTTTGAGTTTCAATATGGCTATCTTTGAGTTTCAATCTTGTGATCTTTTAGTTTCATTCTTGCGATCTTTGAGTTTAAATCTTGCGAACTTTGAGTTTTAATCTTGCCATCTATGAATTTCATTCTTGCGATCTTTGAGTTTCAATCAATCGATCTTTGAGTTTCAATCTTGCGATCTTTGAGTTCCAATTTCTTCATCTTTGAGTTTCAAAATATCGATCTTAAATTTTCAATCTTGCCCTCTTTGAGTTATAATCTTGCTATCTTTGAGTTTCAATCTTGCGATCTTTGAGTTTCAATCATGCGATCTTTGAGTTTCAATCTTGCGATCTTTGAGTTTCAATCTTGCCATCTTTGAGTTTCAATCTTGCCATCTTTGAGGTTCAATCTTGCAAACTTTGAGTTTAATTCTTGCGATCTTTGAGTTTCAATCTTGCGATCTTTGAGTTTCAATCTTGCCATCTTTGAGTTTCAACCTTGCCATCTTTGAGTTTCAAAATTGCGATGTTTGACTTTCAATCTTGCCATCTTCGAGTTATAATCTTGATATCTTTGAGTTTCAAACTTGCGATCTTTTAGTTTCAATCTTGCCATCTTTGAGTTTCAATCTTGCAATCTTTGAGTTTCAATCTTGCGATCTTTAAGTCTCAATCTTGCGATCTTTGAGTTTCAATCTTGCGATCTTTGAGTTTCAATCTTGCGATCTTTGAGTTTTATTCTTGCGATGTTTGAGTTTCAATCTTGCGATGTTTGAGTTTCAATCTTGCCATCTTTGAGTTTCAATCTTGCCATCTTTGAGTTTCAATCTTTCGATCTTTGAGTTTTAATTTTGCGATCTTTGAGTTTCAATCTTGCAATCTTGGAGTTTCAATCTTGCGAACTTTGAATTTCATTCTTGCGATCTTAGAATTTCTATCAACCGATCTTTGAGTTTCAATCTTGCGATCTTTAAATTCCAATTTCTTCATCTTTGAGTTTCCAAATTGCGATCTTTGAGTTTCAATCTGGCCATATTTGAGTTTCAATCTTGTGATCTTTCAGTTTTATTCTTGCGATCTTTGAGTTTCAATCTTGCAAACTTTGAGTTTTAATCTTGCTATCTATGAGTTTAAATCTTGCGATCTTTGAGTTTCAATCTTGCCATCTTTGAATATTATTCTTGCAATCTTTGAGTTTCAATCTTGCGATCTTTGAGGTTCAATCTTGCGATCTTTGAGTTTCAATTTTGCGATCTTTGAGTTTCAATCTTGCAATCTTGGAGTTTCAATCTTGCGAACTTTGAATTTCATTCTTGCGATCTTAGAATTTCTATCAACCGATCTTTGAGTTTCAATCTTGCGATCTTTAAATTCCAATTTCTTCATCTTTGAGTTTCCAAATTGCGATCTTTGAGTTTCAATCTGGCCATATTTGAGTTTCAATCTTGCGATCTTTCAGTTTTATTCTTGCGATCTTTGAGTTTCAATCTTGCAATCTTTGAGTTTTAATCTTGCCATCTATGAGTTTAAATCTTGCGATCTTTGAGTTTCAATCTTGCCATCTTTGAATATTAATCTTGCAATCTTTGAGTTTCAATCTTGCGATCTTTGAGGTTAAATCTTGCGATCTTTGAGTTTAATTCTTGCGATCTTTGAGTTTCAATCTTACGATCTTTGAGTTTCAACCTTGCCATCTTTGAGTTTCAACTTTGCCATCTTTGAATTTCAATCTTACGATCTTTGAGTTTCAATCTTGCGATCTTTGAGTTTCAATTTTGCGATCTTTGAGTTTCAATCTTGCAATCTTGGAGTTTCAATCTTGCGAACTTTGAATTTCAATCTTACGATCTTAGAATTTCTATCAACCGATCTTTGAGTTTCAATCTTGCGATCTTTAAATTCCAATTTCTTCATCTTTGAGTTTCCAAATTGCGATCTTTGAGTTTCAATCTGGCCATATTTGAGTTTCAATCTTGCGATCTTTCAGTTTTATTCTTGCGATCTTTGAGTTTCAATCTTGCGAACTTTGAGTTTTAATCTTGCCATCTATGAGTTTGAATCTTACGATCTTTGAGTTTCAATCTTGCCATCTTTGAATATTAATCTTGCAATCTTTGAGTTTCAATCTTGCTATCTTTGAGTTTCAATCTTGCGATCTTTGAGTTTCAATCTTTCCATCTATGAGTTTAAATCTCTTGATCTTTGAGTTTTAATCATGCCATCTTTGAGTTTCAATCTTGCGATCTTTCAGTCTCAATCGTTCGATCTTAGAGTTTCAATCTTGCGATCTTTGAGTTTCAATCTTGCGATCTTTAAGTTTCAATCTTGCGATCTTTGAGTTTCAATCTTGTGATCTTTGAGTTTCAATCTTGCCATCTTTGAGTTTCAAAATTGCGATGTTTGACTTTCAATCTTGCCATCTTCGAGTTATAATCTTGATATCTTTGAGTTTCAAACTTGCGATCTTTGAGTTTCAATCTTGCCATCTTTGAGTTTCAATCTTGCAATCTTTGAGTTTCAATCTTGCGATCTTTAAGTCTCAATCTTGCGATCTTTGAGTTTCAATCTTGCGTTCTTTGAGTTTCAATCTTGCGATCTTTGAGTTTTATTCTTGCGATGTTTGAGTTTCAATCTTGCGATGTTTGAGTTTCAATCTTGCCATCTTTGAGTTTCAATCTTGCCATCTTTGAGTTTCAATCTTTCGATCTTTGAGTTTCAATTTTGCGATCTTTGAGTTTCAATCTTGCAATCTTGGTGTTTCAATCTTGCGAACTTTGAATTTCATTCTTGCGATCTTTGAGTTTCAATCAACCGATCTTTGAGGTTCAATCTTGCGATCTTTTAGTTTCAAACTTGCGATCTTTGAGTTTCAATCTTGCCATCTTTGAGTTTCAAAATTGCAAACTTGGACTTTCATTCTTGCCATCTTTGAGTTATAATCTTGCCATCTTTGAGTTTCAATCTTTCGATCTTTGAGTTTCAATTTTGCGATCTTTGAGTTTCAATCTTGCAATCTTGGAGTTTCAATCTTGCGAACTTTGAATTTCATTCTTGCGATCTTTGAGTTTCAATCAACCGATCTTTGAGTTTCAATCTTGCGATCTTTTAGTTTCAAACTTGCGATCTTTGAGTTTCAATCTTGCCATCTTTGAGTTATAATCTTGCTATCTTTGAGTTTCAATCTTGCGATCTTTGAGTTTCAATTTTGCGATCTTTGAGTTTCAATCTTGCAATCTTGGAGTTTCAATCATGCGAACTTTGAATTTCATTCTTGCGATCTTAGAATTTCTATCAACCGATCTTTGAGTTTCAATCTTGCGATCTTTAAGTTTCAATCTTGCGATCTTTGAGTTTTAATCTTGCCATTTTTGAGTTTCAATCTTGCGATCTTTGAGTTTTAATCTTTCGATCTTTGAGTTTCAATCTTACGATCTTTAAGTTTCAAACTTGCGATCTTTGAGTTTCAATCTTGCCATCTTTGAGTTTTAAAATTGCGATATTTGACTTTCAATCTTGTCATCTTTGAGTTATAATCTTGCTATCTTTGAGTTTCAATCTTGCGATCTTTGAGTTTCAATCTTGCAATTTTTGAGTTTCAATCTTACCATCTTTGAGTTTCAATCTTGCGATCTTTGAGTTTCAATTTTGCGATCTTTGAGTTTCAATCTTGCAATCTTATAGTTTCAATCTTGCGAACTTTGAATTTCAATATTGCGATCTTTGAGTTTCTATCAACAGATCTTTGAGTTTCAATCTTGCGATCTTTAAGTTCCAATTTCTTCATCTTTGAGTTTCCAAATTGCGATCTTTGAGTTTCAATCTGGCCATATTTGAGTTTCAATCTTGCGATCTTTTAGTTTTATTCTTGCGATCTTTGAGTTTCAATCTTGCGAACTTTGAGTTTTAATCTTGCCATCTATGAGTTTGAATCTTACGATCTTTGAGTTTCAATCTTGCCATCTTTGAATATTAATCTTGCAATCTTTGAGTTTCAATCTTGCTATCTTTAAGGTTCAATCTTGTGATCTTTGAGTTTAATTCTTGCGATCTTTTAGTTTCAATCTTGCGATCTTTGAGTTTCAATCTTGCCATCTTTGAGTTTCAACTTTGCCATCTTTGAGTTTCAATCTTGCGATCTTTGAATTTCAATCTTGCGATCTTTGAGTTTCAATCTTGCAATCTTGGAGTTTCAATCTTGCGAACATTGAATTTCATTCTTGCGATCTTTGAGTTTCAATCAATCGATCTTTGAGTTTCAATCTTGCGATCTTTGAGTTCTAATTTCTTCATCTTTGAGTTTCAAAATTGCGATCTTTGAGTTTCAATATGGCCATCTTTGAGTTTCAATCTTGTGATCTTTTAGTTTCATTCTTGCGATCTTTGAGTTTAAATCTTGCGAACTTTGAGTTTTAATCTTGCCATCTATGAATTTCATTCTTGCGATCTTTGAGTTTCAATCAATCGATCTTTGAGTTTCAATCTTGCGATCTTAGAGTTCCAATTTCTTCATCTTTGAGTTTCAAAATATCGATCTTAAATTTTCAATCTTGCCCTCTTTGAGTTATAATCTTGCTATCTTTGAGTTTCAATCTTGCGATCTTTGAGTTTCAATCATGCGATCTTTGAGTTTCAATCTTGCGATCTTTGAGTTTCAATCTTGCCATCTTTGAGTTTCAATCTTGCCATCTTTGAGGTTCAATCTTGCAAACTTTGAGTTTAATTCTTGCGATCTTTGAGTTTCAATCTTGCGATCTTTGAGTTTCAATCTTGCCATCTTTGAGTTTCAACCTTGCCATCTTTGAGTTTCAAAATTGCGATGTTTGACTTTCAATCTTGCCATCTTCGAGTTATAATCTTGATATCTTTGAGTTTCAAACTTGCGATCTTTTAGTTTCAATCTTGCCATCTTTGAGTTTCAATCTTGCAATCTTTGAGTTTCAATCTTGCGATCTTTAAGTCTCAATCTTGCGATCTTTGAGTTTCAATCTTGCGATCTTTGAGTTTCAATCTTGCGATCTTTGAGTTTTATTCTTGCGATGTTTGAGTTTCAATCTTGCGATGTTTGAGTTTCAATCTTGCCATCTTTGAGTTTCAATCTTGCCATCTTTGAGTTTCAATCTTTCGATCCTTGAGTTTTAATTTTGCGATCTTTGAGTTTCAATCTTGCAATCTTGGAGTGTCAATCTTGCGAACTTTGAATTTCATTCTTGCGATCTTCGAATTTCTATCAACCGATCTTTGAGTTTCAATCTTGCGATCTTTAAATTCCAATTTCTTCATCTTTGAGTTTCCAAATTGCGATCTTTGAGTTTCAATCTGGCCATATTTGAGTTTCAATCTTGTGATCTTTCAGTTTTATTCTTGCGATCTTTGAGTTTCAATCTTGCAAACTTTGAGTTTTAATCTTGCTATCTATGAGTTTAAATCTTGCGATCTTTGAGTTTCAATCTTGCCATCTTTGAATATTAATCTTGCAATCTTTGAGTTTCAATCTTGCGATCTTTGAGGTTCAATCTTGCGATCTTTGAGTTTCAATTTTGCGATCTTTGAGTTTCAATCTTGCAATCTTGGAGTTTCAATCTTGCGAACTTTGAATTGCATTCTTGCGATCTTAGAATTTCTATCAACCGATCTTTGAGTTTCAATCTTGCGATCTTTAAATTCCAATTTCTTCATCTTTGAGTTTCCAAATTGCGATCTTTGAGTTTCAACCTGGCCATATTTGAGTTTCTATCTTGCGATCTTTCAGTTTTATTCTTGCGATCTTTGAGATTCAATCTTGCAATCTTTGAGTTTTAATCTTGCCATCTATGAGTTTAAATCTTGCGATCTTTGAGTTTCAATCTTGCCATCTTTGAATATTAATCTTGCAATCTTTGAGTTTCAATCTTGCGATCTTTGAGGTTAAATCTTGCGATCTTTGAGTTCAATTCTTGCGATCTTTGAGTTTCAATCTTACGATCTTTGAGTTTCAACCTTGCCATCTTTGAGTTTCAACTTTGCCATCTTTGAATTTCAATCTTACGATCTTTGAGTTTCAATCTTGCGATCTTTGAGTTTCAATTTTGCGATCTTTGAGTTTCAATCTTGCAAACTTATAGTTTCAATCTTGCGAACTTTGAATTTCAATATTGCGATCTTTGAGTTTCTATCAACTGATCTTTGAGTTTCAATCTTGCGATCTTTGAGTTCCAATTTCTTCATCTTTGAGTTTCCAAATTGCGATCTTTGAGTTTCAATCTGGCCATATTTGAGTTTCAATCTTGCGATCTTTCAGTTTTATTCTTGCGATCTTTGAGTTTCAATCTTGCGAACTTTGAGTTTTAATCTTGCCATCTATGAGTTTGAATCTTACGATCTTTGAGTTTCAATCTTGCCATCTTTGAATATTAATCTTGCAATCTTTGAGTTTCAATCTTGCTATCTTTGAGTTTCAATCCTGCGATCTTTGAGTTTCAATCTTTCCATCTATGAGTTTAAATCTCTTGATCTTTGAGTTTTAATCATGCCATCTTTGAGTTTCAATCTTGCGATCTTTCAGTCTCAATCGTTCGATCTTAGAGTTTCAATCTTGCGATCTTTGAGTTTCAATCTTGCGATCTTTAAGTTTCAATCTTGCGATCTTTGAGTTTCAATCTTGTGATCTTTGAGTTTCAATCTTGCCATCTTTGAGTTTCAAAATTGCGATGTTTGACTTTCAATCTTGCCATCTTCGAGTTATAATCTTGATATCTTTGAGTTTCAAACTTGCGATCTTTGAGTTTCAATCTTGCCATCTTTGAGTTTCAATCTTGCAATCTTTGAGTTTTATTCTTGCGATGTTTGAGTTTCAATCTTGCGATGTTTGAGTTTCAATCTTGCCATCTTTGAGTTTCAATCTTGCCATCTTTGAGTTTCAATCTTTCGATCTTTGAGTTTCAATTTTGCGATCTTTGAGTTTCAAACTTGCAATCTTGGTGTTTTAATCTTGCGAACTTTGAATTTCATTCTTGCGATCTTTGAGTTTCAATCAACCGATCTTTGAGTTTCAATCTTGCGATCTTTTAGTTTCAAACTTGCGATCTTTGAGTTTCAATCTTGCCATCTTTGAGTTTCAAAATTGCGATCTTGGACTTTCATTCTTGCCATCTTTGAGTTATAATCTTGCTATCTTTGAGTTTCAATCTTGCGATCTTTGAGTTTCAATTTTGCGATCTTTGAGTTTCAATCTTGCAATCTTGGAGTTTCAATCTTGCGAACTTTGAATTTCATTCTTGCGATCTTAGAATTTCTATCAACCGATCTTTGAGTTTCAATCTTGCGATCTTTAAATTCCAATTTCTTCATCTTTGAGTTTAAAAATTGCGATCTTAGAGTTTCAATCTGGCCATCTTTGAGTTTCAATCTTGTGATCTTTTAGTTTCATTCTTGCGATCTTTGATATTAAATCTTGCGAACTTTGAGTTTTAATCTTGCCATCTATGAGTTTCAATCTTGCGATCTTTGAGTTTCAATCGTGCCATCTTATAATATTAATCTTGCAATCTTTAAGTTTCAATCTTGCGATCTTTGAGTTTCAATCTTGCCATCTTTGAGGTTCAATCTTGCGATCTTTGAGTTTAATTCTTGCGATCTTTGAGTTTCAATCTTACGATCTTTGAGTTTCAATCTTGCCATCTTTGAGTTTCAACCTTGCCATCTTTGAGTCTCAATCTTGCGATCTTTGAGTTTCAATCTTGCCATCTATGAGTTTAAATCTCTTGATCTTTGAGTTTTAATCATGCCATCTTTGAGTTTCAATCTTGCGATCTTTCAGTTTCAATCGTGCGATCTTTGAGTTTCAATCTTGCGATCTTTGAGTTTCAATCTTGCGATCTTTAAGTTTCAATCTTGCGATCTTTGAGTTTCAATCTTGCGATCTTTGAGTTTCAATCTTGCCATCTTTGAGTTTCAATTTTGCAATTTTTGAGTTTCAATCTTGCGATCTTTAAGTTTCAATCTTGCGATCTTTGAGTTTTAATCTTGCCATTTTTGAGTTTCAATCTTGCGATCTTTGAGTTTTAATCTTTCGATCTTTGAGTTTCAATCTTACGATCTTTAAGTTTCAAACTTGCGATCTTTGATTTTCAATCTTGCCATCTTTGAGTTTTAAAATTGCGATATTTGACTTTCAATCTTGTCATCTTTGAGTTATAATCTTGCTATCTTTGAGTTTCAATCTTGCGATCTTTAAGTTACAATCTTGCCATCTTTGAGTTTCAATCTTGCCATCTTTGAGTTTCAACCTTGCCATCTTTGAGTTACAATCTTGCGATCTTTGAGTTTCTATCTTTTAATCTATGAGTTTAAATCTCTTGATCTTTGAGTTTTAATCATGCCTTCTTTGAAATTCAATCTTGCGATCTTTCAGTCTCAATCGTGCGATCTTTTAGGTTCAATCTTGCGATCTTTGAGTTTCCATCTTGCGATCTTTAAGTTTCAATCTTGCGATCTTTGAGTTTTAATCTTGTGATCTTTGAGTTTCAATCTTGCCATCTTTGAGTTTTAAAATTGCGATGTTAGACTTTCAATCTTGCCATCTTCGAGTTATAATCTTGATATCTTTGATTTTCAATCTTGCGATCTTTGAGTTTCAATCTTGCGATCTTTGAGTTTTATTCTTGCGATGTTTGAGTTTTAATCTTGCGATCTTTGAGTTTCAATCTTGCCATCTTTGAGTTATAATCTTGCCATCTTTGATTTTCAATCTTACGATCTTTGAGTTTCAATTTTGCGATCTTTGAGTTTTAATCTTGCAATCTTAGAGTTTCAATCTTGGGAACTTTGAATTTCATTCTTGCGATCTTTGTGTTTCAATCAACCGATCTTTGAGTTTCAATCTTGCGATCTTTAAGTTTCAAACTTACGATCTTTGAGTTTCAATCTTGCCATCTTTGAGTTTTAAAATTGCGATCTTGGACTATCATTCTTGCAATCTTTGAGTTATAATCTTGCTATCTTTGAGTTTCAATCTTGCGATCTTTGAGTTTCAATCTTGCAATTTTTGAGTTTCAATCTTACCATCTTTGAGTTTCAATCTTGCGATCTTTGAGTTTTAATTTTGCGATCTTTGAGTTTCAATCTTGCAATCTTATAGTTTCAATCTTGCGAACTTTGAATTTCAATATTGCGATCTTTGAGTTTCTATCAACTGATCTTTGAGTTTCAATCTTGCAATTTTTAAGTTCCAATTTCTTCATCTTTGAGTTTCCAAATTGCGATCTTTGAGTTTCAATCTGGCCATATTTGAGTTTCAATCTTGCGATCTTTTAGTTTTATTCTTGCGATCTTTGAGTTTCAATCTTGCGAACTTTGAGTTTTAATCTTGCCATCTATGAGTTTGAATCTTACGATCTTTGAGTTTCAATCTTGCCATCTTTGAATATTAATCTTGCAATCTTTGAGTTTCAATCTTGCTATCTTTAAGGTTCAATCTTGTGATCTTTGAGTTTAATTCTTGCGATCTTTTAGTTTCAATCTTGCGATCTTTGTGTTTCAATCTTGCCATCTTTGAGTTTCAACTTTGCCATCTTTGAGTTTCAATCTTGCGATCTTTGAATTTCAATCTTGCGATCTTTGAGTTTCAATCTTGCAATCTTGGAGTTTCAATCTTGCGAACATTGAATTTCATTCTTGCGATCTTTAAGTTTCAATCAATCGATCTTTGAGTTTCAATCTTGCGATCTTTGAGTTCCAATTTCTTTATCTTTGAGTTTCAAAATTGCGATCTTTGAGTTTCAATATGGCCATCTTTGAGTTTCAATCTTGTGATCTATTAGTTTCATTCTTGCGATCTTTGAGTTTAAATCTTGCGAACTTTGAGTTTTAATCTTGCCATCTATGAATTTCATTCTTGCAATCTTTGAGTTTCAATCAATCGATCTTTGAGTTTCAATCTTGCGATCTTTGAGTTCCAATTTCTTCATCTTTGAGTTTCAAAATATCGATCTTAAATTTTCAATCTTGCACTCTTTGAGTTATAATCTTCCTATCTTTGAGTTTCAATCTTGCGATCTTTGAGTTTCAATCATGCGATCTTTGAGTTTCAATCTTACGATCTTTGAGTTTCAACCTTGGCATCTTTGAGTTTCAACTTTGCCATCTTTGAATTTCAATCTTACGATCTTTGAGTTTCAATCTTGCGATCTTTGAGTTTCAATTTTGCGATCTTTGAGTTTCAATCTTGCAATCTTATAGTTTCAATCTTGCGAACTTTGAATTTCAATATTGCGATCTTTGAGTTTCTATCAACTGATCTTTGAGTTTCAATCTTGCGATCTTTGAGTTCCAATTTCTTCATCTTTGAGTTTCCAAATTGCGATCTTTGAGTTTCAATCTGGCCATATTTGAGTTTCAATCTTGCGATCTTTCAGTTTTATTCTTGCGATCTTTGAGTTTTAATCTTGCGAACTTTGAGTTTTAATCTTGCCATCTATGAGTTTGAATCTTACGATCTTTGAGTTTCAATCTTTCCATCTATGAGCTTAAATCTCTTGATCTTTGAGTTTTAATCATGCCATCTTTGAGTTTCAATCTTGCGATCTTTCAGTCTCAATCGTTCGATCTTAGAGTTTCAATCTTGCGATCTTTGAGTTTCAATCTTGCGATCTTTAAGTTTCAATCTTGCGATCTTTGAGTTTCAATCTTGTGATCTTTGAGTTTCAATCTTGCCATCTTTGAGTTTCAAAATTGCGATGTTTGACTTTCAATCTTGCCATCTTCGAGTTATAATCTTGATATCTTTGAGTTTTGAAACTTGCGATCTTTGAGTTTCAATCTTGCCATCTTTGAGTTTCAATCTTGCAATCTTTGAGTTTCAATCTTGCGATCTTTAGGTCTCAATCTTGCGATCTTTGAGTTTCAATCTTGCGATCTTTGAGTTTCAATCTTGCGACCTTTGAGTTTTATTCTTGCGATGTTTGAGTTTCAATCTTGCGATGTTTGAGTTTCAATCTTGCCATCTTTGAGTTTCAATCTTGCCATCTTTGAGTTTCAATCTTTCGATCTTTGAGTTTCAATTTTGCGATCTTTGAGTTTCAATCTTGCAATCTTGGTGTTTCAATCTTGCGAACTTTGAATTTCATTCTTGCGATCTTTGAGTTTCAATCAACCGATCTTTGAGTTTCAATCTTGCGATTTTTTAGTTTCAAACTTGCGATCTTTGAGTTTCAATCTTGCCATCTTTGAGTTTCAAAATTGCGATCTTGGACTTTCATTCTTGCCATCTTTGAGTTATAATCTTGCTATCTTTGAGTTTCAATCTTGCGATCTTTGAGTTTCAATTTTGCGATCTTTGAGTTTCAATCTTGCAATCTTGGAGTTTCAATCTTGCGAACTTTGAATTTCATTCTTGCGATCTTAGAATTTCTATCAACCGATCTTTGAGTTTCAATCTTGCGATCTTTAAATTCCTATTTCTTCATCTTTGAGTTTAAAAATTGCGATCTTAGAGTTTCAATCTGGCCATCTTTGAGTTTTAATCTTGTGATCTTTTAGTTTCATTCTTGCGATCTTTGATATTAAATCTTGCGAACTTTGAGTTTTAATCTTGCCATCTATGAGTTTCAATCTTGCGATCTTTGAGTTTCAATCGTGCCATCTTATAATATTAATCTTGCAATCTTTAAGTTTCAATCTTGCGATCTTTGAGTTTCAATCTTGCCATCTTTGAGGTTTAATCTTGCGATCTTTGAGTTTAATTCTTGCGATCTTTGAGTTTCAATCTTACGATCTTTGAGTTTCAATCTTGCCATCTTTGAGTTTCAACCTTGCCATCTTTGAGTCTCAATCTTGCGATCTTTGAGTTTCAATCTTGCCATCTTTGAGTTTCAATCTTTCGATCTTTGAGTTTTAATTTTGCGATCTTTGAGTTTCAATCTTGCAATCTTGGAGTTTCAATCTTGCGAACTTTGAATTTCATTCTTGCGATCTTAGAATTTCTATCAACCGATCTTTGAGTTTCAATCTTGCGATCTTTAAATTCCAATTTCTTCATCTTTGAGTTTCCAAATTGCGATCTTTGAGTTTCAATCTGGCCATATTTGAGTTTCAATCTTGTGATCTTTCAGTTTTATTCTTGCGATCTTTGAGTTTCAATCTTGCAAACTTTGAGTTTTAATCTTGCTATCTATGAGTTTAAATCTTGCGATCTTTGAGTTTCAATCTTGCCATCTTTGAATATTAATCTTGCAATCTTTGAGTTTCAATCTTGCGATCTTTGAGGTTCAATCTTGCGATCTTTGAGTTTCAATTTTGCGATCTTTGAGTTTCAATCTTGCAATCTTGGAGTTTCAATCTTGCGAACTTTGAATTTCATTCTTGCGATCTTAGAATTTCTATCAACCGATCTTTGAGTTTCAATCTTGCGATCTTTAAATTCCAATTTCTTCATATTTGAGTTTCCAAATTGCGATCTTTGAGTTTCAATCTGGCCATATTTGAGTTTCAATCTTGCGATCTTTCAGTTTTATTCTTGCGATCTTTGAGTTTCAATCTTGCAATCTTTGAGTTTTAATCTTGCCATCTATGAGTTTAAATCTTGCGATCTTTGAGTTTCAATCTTGCCATCTTTGAATATTAATCTTGCAATCTTTGAGTTTCAATCTTGCGATCTTTGAGGTTAAATCTTGCGATCTTTGAGTTTAATTCTTGCGATCTTTGAGTTTCAATCTTACGATCTTTGAGTTTCAACCTTGCCATCTTTGAGTTTCAACTTTGCCATCTTTGAATTTCAATCTTACGATCTTTGAGTTTCAATCTTGCGATCTTTGAGTTTCAATTTTGCGATCTTTGAGTTTCAATCTTGCAATCTTATAGTTTCAATCTTGCGAACTTTGAATTTCAATATTGCGATCTTTGAGTTTCTATCAACTGATCTTTGAGTTTCGATCTTGCGATCTTTGAGTTCCAATTTCTTCATCTTTGAGTTTCCAAATTGCGATCTTTGAGTTTCAATCTGGCCATATTTGAGTTTCAATCTTGCGATCTTTCAGTTTTATTCTTGCGATCTTTGAGTTTCAATCTTGCGAACTTTGAATTTTAATCTTGCTATCTATGAGTTTGAATCTTACGATCTTTGAGTTTCAATCTTGCCATCTTTGAATATTAATCTTGCAATTTTTGAGTTTCAATCTTGCTATCTTTGAGTTTCAATCTTGCGATCTTTGAGTTTCAATCTTTCCATCTATGAGTTTAAATCTCTTGATCTTTGAGTTTTAATCATGCCATCTTTGAGTTTCAATCTTGCGATCTTTCAGTCTCAATCGTTCGATCTTAGAGTTTCAATCTTGCGATCTTTGAGTTTCAATCTTGCGATCTTTAAGTTTCAATCTTGCGATCTTTGAGTTTCAATCTTGTGATCTTTGAGTTTCAATCTTGCCATCTTTGAGTTTCAAAATTGCGATGTTTGACTTTCAATCTTGCCATCTTCGAGTTATAATCTTGATATCTTTGAGTTTCATACTTGCGATCTTTGAGTTTCAATCTTGCTATCTTTGAGTTTCAATCTCGCAATCTTTGAGTTTCAATCTTGTGATCTTTAAGTCTCAATCTTGCGATCTTTGAGTTTCAATCTTGCGATCTTTGAGTTTCAATCTTGCGATCTTTGAGTTTTATTCTTGCGATGTTTGAGTTTCAATCTTGCGATGTTTGAGTTTCAATCTTGCCATCTTTGAGTTTCAATCTTGCCATCTTTGAGTTTCAATCTTTCGATCTTTGAGTTTTAATTTTGCGATCTTTGAGTTTCAATCTTGCAATCTTGGTGTTTCAATCTTGCGAACTTTGAATTTCATTCTTGCGATCTTTGAGTTTCAATCAACCGATCTTTGAGTTTCAATCTTGCGATCTTTTAGTTTCAAACTTGCGATCTTTGAGTTTCAATCTTGCCATCTTTGAGTTTCAAAATTGCGATCTTGGACTTTCATTCTTGCCATCTTTGAGTTATAATCTTGCTATCTTTGAGTTTTAATCTTGCGATCTTTGAGTTTCAATTTTGCGATCTTTGAGTTTCAATCTTGCGATCTTGGAGTTTCAATCTTGCGAACTTTGAATTTCATTCTTGCGATCTTAGAATTTCTATCAACCGATCTGTGAGTTTCAATCTTGCGATCTTTAAATTCCAATTTCTTCATCTTTGAGTTTAAAAATTGCGATCTTAGAGTTTCAATCTGGCCATCTTTGAGTTTCAATCTTGTGATCTTTTAGTTTCATTCTTGCGATCTTTGATATTAAATCTTGCGAACTTTGAGTTTTAATCTTGCCATCTATGAGTTTCAATCTTGCGATCTTTGAGTTTCAATCGTGCCATCTTATAATATTAATCTTGCAATCTTTAAGTTTCAATCTTGCGATCTTTGAGTTTCAATCTTGCCATCTTTGAGGTTCAATCTTGCGATCTTTGAGTTTAATTCTTGCGATCTTTGAGTTTCAATCTTACGATCTTTGAGTTTCAATCTTGCTATCTTTGAGTTTCAACCTTGCCATCTTTGAGTCTCAATCTTGCGATCTTTGAGTTTCAATCTTGCCATCTATGAGTTTAAATCTCTTGATCTTTGAGTTTTAATCATGCCATCTTTGAGTTTCAATCTTGCGATCTTTCAGTTTCAATCGTGCGATCTTTGAGTTTCAATCTTGCGATCTTTGAGTTTCAATCTTGCGATCTTTAAGTTTCAATCTTGCGATCTTTGAGTTTCAATCTTGCGATCTTTGAGTTTCAATCTTGCCATCTTTGAGTTTCAATTTTGCAATTTTTGAGTTTCAATCTTGCGATCTTTAAGTTTCAATCTTGCGATCTTTGAGTTTTAATCTTGCCATTTTTTAGTTTCAATCTTGCGATCTTTGAGTTTTAATCTTTCGATCTTTGAGTTTCAATCTTACGATCTTTAAGTTTCAAACTTGCGATCTTTGATTTTCAATCTTGCTATCTTTGAGTTTCAATCTTGCGATCTTTGAGTTACAATCTTGCCATCTTTGAGTTTCAATCTTGCCATCTTTGAGTTTCAACCTTGCCATCTTTGAGTTACAATCTTGCGATCTTTGAGTTTCTATCTTTTAATCTATGAGTTTAAATCTCTTGATCTTTGAGTTTTAATCATGCCTTCTTTGAGTTTCAATCTTGCGATCTTTTAGTCTCAATCGTGCGATCTTTTAGGTTCAATCTTGCGATCTTTGAGTTTCCATCTTGCGATCTTTAAGTTTCAATCTTGCGATCTTTGAGTTTTAATCTTGTGATCTTTGAGTTTCAATCTTGCCATCTTTGAGTTTTAAAATTGCGATGTTAGACTTTCAATCTTGCCATCTTCGAGTTATAATCTTGATATCTTTGATTTTCAATCTTGCGATCTTTGAGTTTCAATCTTGCCATCTTTGAGTTTCAATCTTGCGATCTTTGAGTTTCAATCTTGCGATCTTTGAGTTTTATTCTTGCGATGTTTGAGTTTTAATCTTGCGATCTTTGAGTTTCAATCTTGCCATCTTTGAGTTTTAATCTTGCCATCTTTGATTTTCAATCTTTCGATCTTTGAGTTTCAATTTTGCAATCTTTGAGTTTTAATCTTGCAATCTTAGAGTTTCAATCTTGCGAACTTTGAATTTCATTCTTGCGATCTTTGTGTTTCAATCAACCGATCTTTGAGTTTCAATCTTGCGATCTTTAAGTTTCAAACTTACGATCTTTGAGTTTCAATCTTGCCATCTTTGAGTTTTAAAATTGCGATCTTGGACTATCATTCTTGCAATCTTTGAGTTATAATCTTGCTATCTTTGAGTTTCAATCTTGCGATCTTTGAGTTTCAATCTTGCAATTGTGACGGCCCGTTAATTTATTGAATAAATAAATGAAAATACCACCTTTGTGGGCCGTCTAAATAAAATAAAATAAATTACACCCTCTATTTGTTTTTGTGTTTTAATGTAACTTCAAATTTAATAATAATAATTAAATTTTGCCTCCCTTTAGTTTTTGTTACACCATTTTAATTTAATATGAGTGAATACTGGGTTCAGTGGGAAAGGCAAAAGTATTGATCTATCTATACTGGGCCAGTATGGAATGTGGTGGCGTGATGTCACGTGACTTCCAATTGCAGCCCAAGACTCGAAAACTGAGAGATATTGCAACGTTCCAGTAACCCTAACATACCAATGTTAGTTACTTGATGAATCGTTCAGGGCTGGAGTGCAGCACCATACGGCCTAGAAAGTCATACGATCAAACGTCCTTTCGCGTGATTGGTTGACAATATTTCTAATACTGGCTTGGGGATGAAGCCAGCCCTCTCGATCTGTCTGTCTGCAACCGTGATCGCGAGTACATGTAGTAAGTAGCGCGGTTTCCCTTGATTCCCGGGCTTGCCATGTCTGTTCAATTTATGTAAATTCGTATATTAGTTTTCAGTAATCATATTTAATTTGTAACCGTAACTAAATTCATTTAGAGACAGCACAGACAATGGCAAGCGCCGTAAATTATTAATTGAAATTAGATTTGTTTGAATTTAAATTGTTGTATCTTAGAATAACCACGTTGTAACTAACTACAAATTATATTAATTTTATATTGTTTATTTTAAAAGATTTCATACTAACTGTAAACTTGTAAATTAACCTGTGTCAAGGTTCTAAATTCACTAAAACTTAACAATTTTTATTAATAAAACACTCATATTACTTATAATTGTGTTGCTGTTTTCAATAAAAAAAACTCCCAACCGATCCATCTATTAGGCCAACCAGCACTACGTTTTAGGTAATATTGTGAATAATTTATTAAATTCAGTATACGGAATACACTCCGGTAAAGTCCGCGAACTCAGTCAGTGTGGTGAACCATCAGTTTTTGTGAGTTATTTCTCCAGCTGGTGTGTAACTACCCTCATCAAGGTGTCAGGTGTCACAAATGGTGTCAGGTGTGGGGTGTGTTTGCGAAAATAACACCAACAGGAGTTTACTGTGAGTATGTTCCAATTTAATTAATAGCATAAAGTGGAGTCACACCTTTAATAAGTAATGAGTAAGTAAGTGTACTCTAAGTGCACCAGTGTTGTATTCTGGAAAAGTAATTTAATTAAATACTTAATTTGAAGATTAAAGTAATTACAAAGGAAATATAAGTTGTTTTCAAAATTTTAATTTTAATTATTGAATAATTTTGAGGTGTTGACTGAATTTAAATTTAATTGTTAGAATTGTTATATTTTAAATTGTACACTAATGAGGTATAATCATAGCCTGTCTAGGTACCGGTAAATTGAGGGCACATGCTTATAAGGCTGGTGACAGTGAAATTATCTGGTTATAAGTAATTGTGAAATTGGTTGTAGTAACATTGTTGGTTAATTTATATTGTTTAACATTGAGTTGATTGTAAGTACTGTAGTGTGAAACCAGATACTGTCGTACTATAAGCATGCAGGTCGAATCAATTGAGAGATAAGGCGAAAGATTATACCCACTTTCAGCATAAATAAATATAAGTAAGATATTATTCTAAGATACAGTCCAAATTGATTAGGTACTAAACAGTGTTTTATAATTTTAAGGAATTATAGTAAAAGTGAGTGGGTGTGCTAATAAACCAGTAGCTTGAATAAAATTAGAAAGTTGAAATAATAAGTCAAAGGGAAAAATAAGAGAACCGCTTTTTGTATTTCGAGAGCAAGCTACCCACTGCACTCTTAGGGCTTTATGATCATACATTGAATGTCATATTAGAATATATTTGTTGTACTGCGCCATTTTATATTTGCATTATCTCGAGTAGATTTCTCTATAAATTACTATGGCCGGACGCGTGAGCCTTGGGGGACGGGATATGGAGATCCAGGATGCAATAAACGAACTGCATCAACAATTAGCTACTGTAGCTTCGGCAGCTGAGGAAGTACCACCTTTTGTGGATCAGCTGGACCGAACTATGAGGGGAATAGTCGAAACGGCAGGAACGAAGCCGGACTTTTCATTAGTGGGGACAATAGTAGAGTTCGATGGAGATAAGCCGGACGAAGTTTATCATTTCCTCCAAAGTATCGAGGATGTTGGAGAATTAAGTAATTGGGGAGACGCCGAGAAACTAAAAATAGCCAAACTAAAGTTGAAGGGAAACGCGCAGAAATTCATAACGGGAGAAGATCAGGCTAAATTAGGTAACTATGAGGCGTTCCGAGAATCTTTGATTCAGCGTTTTAGCGACAAAGCACCACAACAGTCATACTACCAGCAACTCTCGGTCGTACAACAGCGACGAGGCGAAACAATTGAGGCTTTTGCCGACCGTGTTAAATGTCTCAATGAAAAGACAGTGCGGGTGACCGCGAATGCTGAAGTGAATAAGGCATTGCGTGAGGAAGGAGATAGGCGGGCGCTTGACTCGTTCGTGAGAGGTTTGGTGGGCCAAGTAGGCGAACAAACGCGGCTAAAATTCCCAACCACTATACGGGATGCCATTACCACCGCCGTGGCAATTGAATATCTACTAAAAGGGGGTCAGTCTACTGCGGAGAAGAAAGTTTTCCAGACAGAGATGACATGTTTTAAATGCCATCAGAAAGGGCACGTATCGCGGGACTGTAGAAGTCGAGGTGGTGGATCGCCGCGAAATAGTGTGTCATGTTGGCGATGTGGGAGAGTCGGACATAGACAACGCGACTGTCGCGTGCGCTTGAGCGCAGACCACCAGCGTTCGGGAAACGAATCAGGGGCCAGTGTGAACGCCGACACGACCCCCCGAGACTAGGAAGTGCTGTATATCAGCGACCCAAACAGGCGGTGACCATACAAATTATCGGGGAAAAACATGTACGAATTGTGCCAGAAATTAAAAATTTAATTGAGGAACTAGTAGCAATAGGACAAATTGAAGGGGCTGAGGGTAAGGTGCTGATTGATACTGGGGCACAAGTATCTCTAATAAAAAGGGGAGCTTCTTCTGCCAAGTTGAGCGAACCTGATGTCATTATCCGGGGAATATCAGGGCAAACTTTAAAGATTTATGGCCGACAAAAAATCACACTAAATTTAAAACCAGGGGTTAAAGTACCGGGGAATTTTGTTGTTGGAAATCTACCTAAGGGTTATCTGGCTGTATTAGGGTGTGACATCTTGCGTGAGGGGAACGGTAGTATTCATTTGGAACAGGGCGTGCTTAAGCTTTTCGGGCAGGAGGTTTGGTTGAACCAACTGTCGAAGGGGGAAGCGGTACCCGACCCGCATCGTTCCATTAGAACGAAGTACAACAATACCGTGTCCCAAGGGATTAATAAACCGACCCCATTATTCAGTAGAGAGTTCCGCATACTGTGTGGCTAACAACACCGTGCCAGCGCGAAGCGAGAAGTTAGTTCGCGTGAAACTAAGTAAGAATAAAGCAGTACAGGGAAACCTAGAGGGACATGAAGTCATAGTAGAGCCTGTTGACTTAACTACACACGGGGTATACTTAGCTAGGACTCTCACCAAAGTTGTGAAGAATTGTTGTTGGGCAAAATTGGTTAATGTAAGTAACGAGGAAGTAGTTGTACCAGTGAATTTAAAATTAGGATCAGTCGAGACAGTAGCTAGATTGACCACAGTAGAACCACAACCTGTAGAAAAATTTAAAGTTTACATTGTAGCGGATAGCCATGGTAGAGGTATCCTTGAGTTGTTGGAGGAAAGACTTCCAAGTAATTTTGAATTAAAAGTGGAATTCGTGCCGAATGGAAAACTACAACACCTTGTATCTAAATTAGCGGGCGAATGCCAACACATGAATGAACGTGATATTGTAATTGTAATGGGGGGGACCAATGATGTAGACACACGCGCACAATACCAATCAACCATGCGGCGAGCTATGGAGATGCTACCTAAACAGTGCAAGCCTAAACTATTTTTTTGTACCATTCCAGATAGACATGATGTAGATTTACAGAAGCACATAGCAACAGCAAACAACTTGTTGAGAAAATTAATAAACACCACTTCCAAACACAATACAAAGAATATCTGTTTGATCAATCTTAAAACTCAGTTCAAACGAAAACATTACACCAAACAGGGCTTACACTTGAATGCAGGGGGAAAGATAAATCTTGCTCAGATATTTAAATCAGCCATATTGAAACACCATTCAGAAGTAGGGCGGAAAGTGAACCGTATAGTGCTTTGTGATAAACAAGAGTTTGAGTCAAGTTTAACTGAAAAGCTAAAGCACCTCGATAGTAGTGTCCAGGGTCAAATGCACGCTGTTTTAAGTAAATATAAAAACATTTTATCGTACAATGAGGACCAGCCTCTCGGTTGCACATCGGCAGTAAAACACGACAATAAATACGGGCAATGCCCCGCCATTGTATAAAAAAGCGTACAGGGTGCCATTCCATCAGAAACCCATTTTAGACAAATTAATACAGGATCAGTTAGATCAGGGAATAATAGTACCTAGTCACAGCCCATGGGCATCACCCGTAGTCATCGTACCAAAAAAGTCAGCAGATGGTACCCCTAAGTGGCGTTTTTGTGTGGACTTCCGGGGTGTAAATGCATTAACAGTGCCAGATGTGTATCCACTTCCGAATATCACCGAAACACTCGACAGTTTAGGCGGATGTCGATATTTTACCACCTTAGACTTAAGGAGCGGTTACCATCAGATTCCTATGGATGAGAATAGTAAAGCCAAGACAGGTTTCAATGTTCCCGGAGGTCACTACGAGTACTCAGTTATGCCCTTTGGGTTATGCTCTGCACCAGCGACCTTCCAAAGGTTGATGGACTCCGTTTTAATGGGTTTAAAGGGTGAAAAATGCCTAGTTTATCTTGACGACATAATTTTGTTCTCCAGGGATATCAAATCACACATTCAGTCGCTGGACGAAGTATTAGGAAAATTGCAGGCCGTAAACCTTTGTGTGCAGTTGAATAAATGTAAATTTGCAGTGGGGGAAGTAGATTATTTGGGGCATAAGATTTCAAGTAGAGGTGTCGAGCCAGACAGTGCCAAAGTGCGAGCGGTGAGAGAGTTCCCAGTGCCCAAAACCGTGAAAGATGTGAGGTCTTTCCTGGGTTTGGCCGGATACTATCGCCGTTTCATTGAAAGTTTTGCAGAAATTGGTAGACCATTGTTTGACCTTACGCGCCAGGGTACTGAGTTCAACTGGACAGAGAATTGCCAAATTGCTTTTGACCAATTAAAACAAAAATTAATGACTGCTCCAGTGTTAGTGTTCCCTTCGTTTGATAAGCCGTTCATTTTATCTACCGACGCCAGTAAACAAGCTTTAGGAGCCGTGCTATCTCAAGAAATAGACGGGCAAGAACATCCGGTCGCGTACGCGTCACGAACTTTATTTCCAGCCGAGAAAAATTACTCTACCACCGAGTTAGAATTGTTGGGTCTTGTTTGGAGCACCAAATATTTCAGGTGTTATTTGCTAGGGCGACCATTCAAAGTCATTACTGACCATGCAGCTTTAAAATGGATGCTGTCATTAAAAGACCCGAGTAGCCGGTTAATGCGGTGGGCATTAAGACTAGCCGAGTTCGACTACACTGTAGAACACAAAGCGGGCAAGCGACACACCAACGCTGACGGGCTCAGCCGCGCCGTGAATGTAGTCAGGCAAGAAATTAGACCCATTTATCGACCTGGAAAGGATCCGACAACATCAGCGAGATGACCCGCACATTCAAGACCTTAGACAAGGCAAAAGTTTTAGATGAGCCCTGAGAAAATATTGTACAGGCAAAGTGGTGGATCGAATAGGATAGTTGTACCCGCGACATTGGTGGCCGAGGTAATTCGCCTGAATCACGACCTGCCTACCGCTGGGCATGCAGCCGTTGCTAAAACGCTAGAGCGAGTTAGAGATAAGTTTTGGTGGAAAGGGCATGGAAAAGGACGTGCTAGATTATGTAAGATCGTGTCGCAGCTGCAGTCAACGCACTAATTACGGAAAGACGAAGGCACCATTAGGCAACATTTTCAGTGAGCCTACTAGTCCTTTCGAAGTAATCGCAACGGACATTGTGGGGCCGTTACCCATCAGCGAGTCACGTAACATATATATTTTGAGTGTTATGGACCACTTCACGAGGTACTGCGAATTCATCCCATTACCAGATCAAACAGCCGAAAATGTAGCGCGTGCTTTAGTCCAACGGGTGATTACTAAATTTGGAGTGCCAAAATCGTTAGTTACGGACCAGGGTTCAAATTTACATCTGAATTGATACGACAGCTATGTAAATTTTTGCACGTGAGGAAAATTCAAACCACCGGATTTCATCCACAGAGTAACGGTCGACTGGAACGTGTTCATGCCACCATCTCTAAAATGCTTAGCCATTTCGTTAACAGACAACAGACGGACTGGGACGAATATTTACCATATATAACTATGGCCTACAACTCGCAAGTACATGAGAGCACAGGTTACTCTCCTCATGAGTTAGTTTTTGGAAGGAAGATGGCGGTTCCATTAGAAGCGGATTTGACAATTACAGATAGCACCCTATTGTATGACAATCACGTTGAAGCCCTCCGGGACAAGCTTAAGCAAGCGTATGAATTTGCCACGAGTTGGAAATCGCGTGCCAGAGGCCGCAACGAGCGTCAGTACAATAAAAAGGTCAAACAATCAATGTACCACGAGGGACAGTTAGTGTTGCTACATACCCCAAGTCTTGGTCGCCACCGGGTCAAAAAGTTAGCCAGATTGTGGAAAAGGGCCGTATAAGGTCGTGGAAGTAATATCACCATTGAACGTGAAGCTCCGAATCGGTAAGCGAGAAGTGATAATCCATGTGAATCGGATTAAGCCATATATCACACGAAGCAGGATAGAGACGAGGGATGCTCGAGACCGTGTGAAGAGGAGCGTGAGGAACGAATGACAGTTGAGGACGACTCGAATAGCAAGCGAGACGATAGTCCGAGTGTGCCCAGAATGGCTCCATTAGCCCCAAGTAGGGTAGGTGAGCACTCTGGCACACAAAGAAACCGGCGAGAGCGCCGGAGGCCCGCAAAATTTGATGATTATGATTTAAATGGGGGTACTGATTAGAAGGATCAATTAAAGTATGCTCGCCATTGCCTAGCAATGAATTTGCTAGCCTTGCGACATAGTGTATAAAGTTAGAGTAATGTTTTTGCTTAATTAACGTGTAGACTGATGTGTATATTAATAGTAAACTAGTGGAGGTAAGAATATATTTTAGACTTAAGAGTAATCCTTGTTCTCTTATGTAAGGGAATGAGGCAGCTCCAGCAGACCAGGGTGCGAGACCGGCGGTGAGAGGTGACCAGGAGAGAGAGGGACAGAGGGGGCGTCAACCACTGCCTCGGCCAGATGCAACCAAGGGTGGGTCGAGCCTTGTTGGCCCTTCCTAACCCACTGGCCACCAGCTGATTTATGCAGCCGCTGCCTGATCAACATTCTTGGCCTGGTCAATGGACTGCAGTCCCTTGAGTATTAACGAGCAGTATTAAGAAGTAACGTTACAATGTAATTAGGTTTTCCGGGTCCGCGTGTCATTTATCTAATGTGAACACTATTGTCTATTTTGTTAGTAACAAACCGAGTACTTTTGTGTCGTTTTGTCAAGAAGAAAGACTTCGTCAGTGAAACAAAATTCTGATCAGAACTGGACTGTTTAGTTATTAATGGAATTATTATTAGGTAAGTCATATAGTTGGTAGCTGTGTCTACCCTGAGATTAATGTAAGTTGCTAATAAGTATAATGAATATAATGAGTAGAATGTATCATTTAATTAATTGATGTTTGGGTACCCAACTTTAATATTTGTTTAGGCATTAATGATTTTTCTTTGGTTGTTGTATTTTTTTAAAAGTTAAAAGGAATGGGGAATAATTTATTGTTTTGTTAAAAATAAAACTATTGTAAAATTAAAAATTGTAATATATATAATGATGCACTTTGGCTGGGTACTACGAGAAGGTAAGCGCGCAATCCAAACACTCCTTTTACCTAATCCTATCACTTCCCTCAGCTGGATCGTATCATACCCTTCACCAAAGGACATTGTATTTTAAGAATAAAATGTTAAATGAAATGAATTAGCCCAAAATAAGTCTCGTTTGAGTGAAAATGCTGGCGTCATTCAACCGTGACTACCTTTATTTACTCCATTCAATACTGCGTAGTAGTTATGTGTAAATTATTTAACAATGCTTAGTATTAACAAATGTAGCAGCTTGAATATATTTCTTACTATATGAAATAGATAACATAGTTGGTGATTGGAATTATGGTAGAATCGTTTAATACAAATGTTGTCTTCACAGTGTCTTTGGTTTAATTTAGGTGTGTTATTGTTAGTGTATATGAATATTATTATGTATTACTGCTGGTATATGAATAACATTGTGTGTTATTGATGGTATTTGAATATTATTATGTATTATTGTTATTATAAGAATAGTATTATGTATTATGGTTAGTATATGAATAGGGTGTTTTATCAGATAGGGTTTCACTAGTTTGTGAAATGTGTTTTATGAATTATATTGCTGTTATATTATTGTCTGACATTGACATATTACAAATGTTAATTTTTTAATTGATTTGCTTAAACAAGGATGAAAGGGGAACCGATTGTTGTTTTTTTTAAGTATAAAATCTCGTTTTCGAAAGTGAAAAATCTCGATGAATTGAATAACATAAATTAACGATTGCTCTCCAAACTTAAATGCATTTGCTTTTGTCTCGCCCATTGACTATCAAGTGGAATCGTGAGTAAATTCAATTTTTATTGGTGACAAAAGGGAGAAGACCACTCTGTCGGTACAGAGGGGTTTTGCTATTAGAGGATGACGGTCTATAGTCACCTCAATAGGTGCCAAGGGACTGGCACCAACTAAAGGTGGGGAGGGTGTGACGGCCCGTTAATTTATTGAATAAATAAATGAAAATACCACCTTTGTGGGCCGTCTAAATAAAATAAAATAAATTACACCCTCTATTTGTTTTTGTGTTTTAATGTAACTTCAAATTTAATAATAATAATTAAATTTTGCCTCCCTTTAGTTTTTGTTACACCATTTTAATTTAATATGAGTGAATACTGGGTTCAGTGGGAAAGGCAAAAGTATTGATCTATCTATACTGGGCCAGTATGGAATGTGGTGGCGTGATGTCACGTGACTTCCAATTGCAGCCCAAGACTCGAAAACTGAGAGATATTGCAACGTTCCAGTAACCCTAACATACCAATGTTAGTTACTTGATGAATCGTTCAGGGCTGGAGTGCAGCACCATACGGCCTAGAAAGTCATACGATCAAACGTCCTTTCGCGTGATTGGTTGACAATATTTCTAATACTGGCTTGGGGATGAAGCCAGCCCTCTCGATCTGTCTGTCTGCAACCGTGATCGCGAGTACATGTAGTAAGTAGCGCGGTTTCCCTTGATTCCCGGGCTTGCCATGTCTGTTCAATTTATGTAAATTCGTATATTAGTTTTCAGTAATCATATTTAATTTGTAACCGTAACTAAATTCATTTAGAGACAGCACAGACAATGGCAAGCGCCGTAAATTATTAATTGAAATTAGATTTGTTTGAATTTAAATTGTTGTATCTTAGAATAACCACGTTGTAACTAACTACAAATTATATTAATTTTATATTGTTTATTTTAAAAGATTTCATACTAACTGTAAACTTGTAAATTAACCTGTGTCAAGGTTCTAAATTCACTAAAACTTAACAATTTTTATTAATAAAACACTCATATTACTTATAATTGTGTTGCTGTTTTCAATAAAAAAACTCCCAACCGATCCATCTATTAGGGCCAACCAGCACTACGTTTTTAGGTAATAATTGTGAATAATTTATTAAATTCAGTATACGGAATACACTCCGGTAAAGTCCGCGAACTCAGTCAGTGTGGTGAACCATCAGTTTTTGTGAGTTATTTCTCCAGCTGGTGTGTAACTACCCTCATCAAGGTGTCAGGTGTCACACAATTTTTGAGTTTCAATCTTACCATCTTTGAGTTTCAATCTTGCGATCTTTGAGTTTCAATTTTGCGATCTTTGAGTTTTCAATCTTGCAATCTTATAGTTTCAAATCTTGCGAACTTTGAATTTCAATATTGCGATCGTTTGAGTTTCTATCAACTGATCTTTGAGTTTCAATCTTGCGATCTTTAAGTTCCAATTTCTTCATCTTTGAGTTTCCAAATTGCGATCTTTGAGTTTCAATCTGGCCATATTGAGTTTTCAATCTTGCGATCTTTTAGTTTTATTCTTGCGATCTTTGAGTTTCAATCTTGCGAACTTTGAGTTTTAATCTTGCCATCTATGAGTTTGAATCTTACGATCTTTGAGTTTCAATCTTGCCATCTTTGAATATTAATCTTGCAATCTTTGAGTTTCAATCTTGCTATCTTTAAGGTTCAATCTTGTGATCTTTGAGTTTAATTCTTGCGATCTTTTAGTTTCAATCTTGCGATCTTGAGTTTCCAATCTTGCCATCTTTGAGTTTCAACTTTGCCATCTTTGAGTTTTCAATCTTGCGATCTTTGAATTTCAATCTTGCGATCTTTGAGTTTCAATCTTGCAATCTAGGAGTTTCAATCTTGCGAACATTGAATTTCATTCTTGCGATCTTTGAGTTTCAATCAATCGATCTTTGAGTTTTCAATCTTGCGATCTTTGAGTTCCAATTTCTTCATCTTTGAGTTTCAAAATTGCGATCTTTGAGTTTCAATATGGCCATCTTTGAGTCTTAATCTTGTGATCTTTTAGTTTCATATTCTTGCGATCTTTGAGTTTAAATCTTGCGAACTTTGAGTTTTTAATCTTGGCCATCTATGAATTTCATTCTTGCGATCTTTGAGTTTCAATCAATCGATCTTTGATTTCAATCTTGCGATCTTTGAGTTCCAATTTCTTCATCTTTGAGTTTCAAAATATCGATCTTAAATTTTCAATCTTGGCCCTCTTTGAGTTATAATCTTCTCCTATCTTTGAGTTTCAATCTTGGCGATCTTTGAGTTTCAATCATGCGATCTTTGAGTTTCAGATCTTACGATCTTTGAGTTTCAACCTTGCCATCTTTGAGTTCAACTTTGCCATCTTTGAATTTCAATCTTACATCTTTGAGTTTCAATCTTGCGATCTTTGAGTTCCAATTTCTTCATCTTTGAGTTTCAAAATTTGCGATCTTTGAGTTTCAATATGGCCATCTTTGAGTTTCAATCTTGTGATCTTTTAGTTTCATTCTTGCGAACTTTGAATTTCAATATTGCGATCTTTGAGTTTCTATCAACTGATCTTTGAGTTTCAATCTTGCGATCTTTAAGTTCCAATTTCTTCATCTTTGAGTTTCCAAATTGCGATCTTTGAGTTTCAATCTGGCCATAATTTTGAGTTTCAATCTGCGATCTTTTAGTTTTATTCTTGCGATCTTTGAGTTTCAATCTTGCGAAACTTTGAGTTTTAATCTTGCCATCTATGAGTTTGAATCTTAACGATCTTTGAGTTCAATCTTGCCATCTTTGAATATTAATCATTGCAATCTTTGAGTTTCAATCTTGGTATCTTTAAGGTTCAATCTTGTGATCTTTGAGTTTAATTCTTGCGATCTTTTAGTTTCAATCTTGCGATCTTTGAGTTTCAAATCTTGCCATCTTTGAGTTTCAACTTTGCCATCTTGAGTTCAATCTTGCGATCTTTGAATTTCAATCTTGCGATCTTTGAGTTTCAATCTTGCAATCTTAGAGTTTCAATCTTGCGAACATTGAATTTCATTCTTGCGATCTTTGAGTTTCAATCAATCGATCTTTGAGTTTCAATCTTGCGATCTTTGAGTTCCAATTTCTTCATCTTTGAGTTTCAAAATTGCGATCTTTGAGTTTCAATATGGCCATCTTTGAGTTTCAATCTTGTGATCTTTTAGTTTCAATTCTTGCGAATCTTTGAGTTTAAATCTTGCGAACTTTGAGTTTTA
Organism: Stictocephala bisonia; assembly: GCA_035578905.1. NCBI lineage: Eukaryota > Metazoa > Arthropoda > Insecta > Hemiptera > Membracidae > Stictocephala > Stictocephala bisonia. Next base: position 71,773 of record JAQJVL010001537.1, read on the forward strand.
ATCTTGCCATCTATGAATTTCATTCTTGCGATCTTTGAGTTTCAATCAATCGATCTTTGAGTTTCAATCTTGCTATCTTTGAGTTCCAATTTCTTCATCTTTGAGTTTCAAAATATCGATCTTAATTTTCAATCTTGCCCTCTTTGAGTTATAATCTTCCTATCTTTGAGTTTCAATCTTGCGATCTTTGAGTTTCAATCATGCGATCTTTGAGTTTCAATCTTACGATCTTTGAGTTCAACCTTGCCATCTTTGAGTTTCAACTTTGCCATCTTTGAATTTCAATCTTACGGTTCTTTGAGTTCAATCTGCTGCGATCTTTGAGTTTTAATTTTGGCGATCTTTTGAGTTTCAATCTGCAATCTTAATAGTTTCAATCTTGCGAACTTTGAATTTCAATATTGCGATCTTTGAGTTTCTATCAACTGATCTTGAGTTTCAATCTTGGCGATCTTTGAGTTCCATTTCTTCATCTTTGGAGTTTCCAAATTGCGATCTTTGAGTTTCAATCTAGCCATATTTGAGTTTCAATCTTGCGATCTTCAGTTTTATTCTTGCGATCTTTGAGTTTCAATCTTGCGAACTTTGAGTTTTAATATTGCCATCTATGAGTTTGAATCTTACGATCTTTGAGTTTTCAATCTTGCCCATCTTTGAATATAATCTTGCAATCTTTGAGTTTCAATCTTGCTATCTTTGAGTTTCAAATCTTGCGATCTTTGAGTTTCAATCTTTCCATCTATGAGCTTAAATCTCTTGATCTTTGAGTTTTAATCATGCCATCTTTGAGTTTCAATCTTGCGATCTTTCAGTCTCAAATCGTTCGATTCTTAGAGTTTCAATATTGCAATCTTTGAGGTTTCAATCTTGCGATCTTTAAGTTTGCAATCTTGGCGATCTTTGAGTTTTCAATATTGTGATCTTTGAGTTTCAATCTTGCCATCTTTGAGTTTCAAAATTGCGATGTTTGACTTTCAATTCTTGCCATCTTCGAGTTATAATCTTGATATCTTTGAGTTTTGAAACTTGCGATCTTTGAGTTTCAATCTTGCCATCTTTGAGTTTCAATCTTGCAATCTTTGAGTTTTCAATCTTGCGATCTTTAGGTCTCAATCTTGCGATCTTTGATTTTCAATCTTGCGATCTTTGAGATTCAATCTTGCGACCTTTGAGTTTTATTCCTTGCGATGTTTGAGTTTCAATCTTGCGATGTTTTGAGTTTCAATCTTGCCATCTTTGAGTTTCAATCTTGCCATCTATTGAGTTCAATCTTTCGATCTTTGAGTTTCAATTTTGCGATCTTTGAGTTTCAAATCTTGCAATCTTGGTGTTTCAATCTTGCGAACTTTGAATTTCATTCTTGCGATCTTTGAGTTTCAATCAACCGATCTTTGAGTTTCAATCTTGCGATTTTTTAGTTTCAAACTTGCGATCTTTGAAGTTTCAATCTTGCCATCTTTGAGTTTCAAAAATTTGCGATCTTCGGAACTTTCATCTTGCCAATCCTTTGATGTTTTATAATCATTGCTATCTTTGAGTTTCAATCTTGCGAATCTTTGAGTTTCCAATTTTGCGATCTTTGAGTATTTCAATCTTGCAATCTTGGTGTTTCAATCTTGCGAACTTTGAATTTCATTCTTATGCCCTGTGCGATCTTAGAAATTGCTATACGATCTTTGAGTTTTCATTATTGCGGGAAATCTTTTAAATTCCAATTTCTTCATCTTTGAGTTTTTAAAAAATTGCGATCTTAGAGGGTTTTCCAATCTGGCCCCCGGCCACCCTACCCATATCTTTGTGTTTCAATATTGTGATCTTTTTAGTTTCTTTCTTGCGGTCTTTGATATTAAAATATGCCGAACTTTGACGATTTTTAATATTGACATATTATTGAGTTTCAATCTTGCGATCTCTTTGTTTCTTTTTTTTGAGTATTTCAATCGTGCAATCTTATATAATATTATTTGCAATCTTTAAGTTTCAATCTTGCGATCTTTGAGTTTCAATCTTGCCATCTTTTGAGTTTCAATCTTGCCATCTTTGAGTTTCAACCTTGCCATCTTTGAGTCTCAATCTTGCGATCTTTGAGTTTCAATCTTGCCATCTATGAGTTTAAATCTCTTGATCTTTGAGTTTATAATCATGCCATCTTTGAGTTTTCAATCTTGCGATCTTTCAGTTCAATCGTGCGATCTTTGAGTTTTAATCATCGATCTTTGAGTTTTCAATCTTACGATCTTTAAGTTTCAAACTTGCGATCTTTGATTTTCAATCTTGCATCTTTGAGTTTTAAAATTGCGATATTTGACTTTCAATCTTGTCATCTTTGAGTTATAATCTTGCTATCTTTGAGTTTCAATCTTGCGATCTTTGAGTTACAATCTTGCTAATCTTTGGAGTTTCAATCTTGCCATCTATTGGGAGTTTCAACCTTGCCATCTTTGAGTTACAATCTTGCGATCTTTGAGTTTCTATCTTTTAATCTATGAGTTTAAATCTCTTGATCTTTGAGTTTTAATCATGCCTTCTTTGAGTTTCAATCTTGCGATCTTTCAGTCTCAATCGTGCGATCTTTTAGTTTCAATCTTGCGATCTTTGAGTTTCCATCTTGCGATCTTTAAGTTTCAATCTTGCGATCTTTGAGTTTTAATCTTGTGATCTTTGAGTTTCAATCTTGCCATCTTTGAGGTTTTTAAAATTGCGATGTTAGACTTTCAATCTTGCCATCTTCGAGTTATAATCTTGATATCTTTGATTTTCAATCTTGCGATCTTTGAGTTTCAATCTTGCCATCTTTGAGTTTCAATCTTGCGATCTTTGAGTTTCAATCTTGCGATCTTTGAGTTTTATTCTTGCGATGTTTGAGTTTTAATCTTGCGATCTTTGAGTTTCAATCTTGCCATCTTTGAGTTTTAATCTTGCCATCTTTGATTTTCAATCTTTCGATCTTTGAGTTTCAATTTTGCGATCTTTGAGTTACAATCTTGCAATCTTAGAGTTTCAATCTTGCGAACTTTGAATTTCATTCTTGCGATCTTTGTGTTTCAATCAACCGATCTTTGAGTTTCAATCTTGCGATCTTTAAGTTTCAAACTTACGATCTTTGAGTTTCAATCTTGCCATCTTTGAGTTTTAAAATTGCGATCTTGGACTATCATTCTTGCAATCTTTAAGTTATAATCTTGCTATCTTTGAGTTTCAATCTTGCGATCTTTGAGTTTCAATCTTGCAATTTTTGAGTTTCAATCTTACCATCTTTGAGTTTCAATCTTGCGATCTTTGAGTTTCAATCTTGCGATCTTTAAATTCCAATTTCTTCATCTTTGAGTTTAAAAATTGCGATCTTAGAGTTTCAATCTGGCCATCTTTGAGTTTCAATATTGTGATCTTTTAGTTTCATTCTTGCGATCTTTTGATATTAAATCTTGCGAACTTTGAGTTTTAATCTTGCCATCTATGAGTTTCAATCTTGCGATCTTTGAGTTTCAATCGTGCCATCTTATAATATTAATCTTGCAATCTTTAAGTTTCAATCTTGCGATCTTTGAGTTTCAATCTTGCGATCTTTGAGTTTAAATCTTGCCATCTTTGAGTTTCAACCTTGCCATCTTTGAGTTTCAATCTTGCGATCTTTGAGTTTCAATCTTGCCATCTATGAGTTTAAATCTCTCGATCTTTGAGTTTTAATCATGCCATCTTTGAGTTTCAATCTTGCGATCTTTCAGTTTCAATCGTGCGATCTTTGAGTTTTAATCATTCGATCTTTGAGTTTCAATCTTACGATCTTTAAGTTTCAAACTTGCGATCTTTGATTTTCAATCTTGCATCTTTGAGTTTTAAAATTGCGATATTTGACTTTCAATCTTGTCATCATTGAGTTATAATCTTGCTATCTTTGAGTTACAATCTTGCGATCTTTGAGTTACAATCTTGCATCTTTGAGTTTCAATCTTGCCATCTTTGAGTTTCAACCTTGCCATCTTTGAGTTACAATCTTGCGATCTTTGAGTTTCTATCTTTTAATCTATGAGTTTAAATCTCTTGATCTTTGAGTTTTAATCATGCCTTCTTTGAGTTTCAATCTTGCGATCTTTCAGTCTCAATCGTGCGATCTTTTTAGTTTCAATCTTGCGATCTTTGAGTTTCCATCTTGCGATCTTAAGTTCAATCTTTGCGATCTTTGAGTTTTAATCTTGTGATCTTTGAGTTTCAATCTTGCCATCTTTGAGTTTTAAAATTGCGATGTTAGACTTTCAATCTTGCCATCTTCGAGTTTATAATCTTGATATCTTTGATTTTCAATCTTGCGATCTTTGAGTTTCAATCTTGCCATCTTTGAGTTTCAATCTTGCGATCTTTGAGTTTCAATCTTCGATCTTTGAGTTTTATTCTTTGCGATGTTTGAGTTTTAATCTTTGCGATCTTTGAGTTTCATATCTTGCCATCTTTGTTTTTAATCTTGCCATCTTTGATTTTCAATCTTCGATCTTTGAGTTTCAATTTGCGATCTTTGAGTTACAATCTTGCAATCTTAGAGTTTCAATCTTGCGAACTTTGAATTTCATTCTTGCGATCTTTTGTGTTTCAATCAACCGATCTTTGAGTTTCAATCTTGCGATCTTTAAGTTCAAACTTACGATCTTTGAGTTTCAATCTTGCCATCTTTGAGTTTTAAAATTGCGATCTTGGGACTATCATTCTTGCAATCTTTAAGTTATAATCTTGCTATCTTTGAGTTTCAATCTTGCGATCTTTGAGTTTCAATCTTGCAATTTTTGAGTTTCAATCTTACCATCTTGAGTTTCAATCTTGCGATCTTTGAGTTTCAATTTTGCGATCTTTGAGTTTCAATTCTTGCAATCTTATAGTTTCAATCTTGCGAACTTTGAATTTCAATATTGCGATCTTGAGTTTCTATCAACTGATCTTTGAGTTTCAATCTTGCGATCTTTAAGTTCCAATTTCTTCATCTTTGAGTTTCCAAATTGCGATCTTTGAGTTTCAATCTGGCCATATTTGAGTTTAAATCTTGCGATCTTTTAGTTTATTCTTGCGATCTTTGAGTTTCAATCTTGCGAACTTTGAGTTTCAATCTTGCCATCTATGAGTTTGAATCTTACGATCTTTGAGTTTCAATCTTGCCATCTTTTGAATATTAATCTTGCAATCTTTGAGTTTCAATCTTGCTATCTTTAAGGTTCAATCTTGTGATCTTTGAGTTTAATTCTTGCGATCTTTTAGTTTCAATCTTGCGATCTTTGAGTTTCAATCTTGCCATCTTTGAGTTTCAACTTTGCCATCTTTGAGTTTCAATCTTGCGATCTTTGAATTTCAATCTTGCGATCTTTGAGTTTCAATCTTGCAATCTTGGAGTTTTAAATCTTGCGAACATTGAATTTCATTCTTGCGATCTTTGAGTTTCAATCAATCGATCTTTGAGTTTCAAATCTTGCGATCTTTGAGTTCCAATTTCTTCATTTTTGAGTTTTCAAAATTGCGATCTTTGAGTTTCAATATGGCCATCTTTGAGTTTCAATCTTGTGATCTTTTAGTTTCATTCTTGCGATCTTTGAGTTTAAATCTTGCGAACTTTGAGTTTTAATCTTGCCATCCTATGAATTTCATTCTTGCGATCTTTGAGTTCAATCAATCGATCTTTGAGTTTCAATCTTGCGATCTTTGAGTTCCAATTTCTTCATCTTTGAGTTTCAAAATATCGATCTTAAATTTCAATCTTGCCCTCTTTGAGTTATAATCTTGCTATCTTTGAGTTTCAATCGTGCGATCTTTGAGTTTCAATCATGCGATCTTTTGAGTTTTAATCTTGCGATCTTTGAGTTTCAATCTTGCCATCTTTGAGTTTCAATCTTGCCATCTTTGAGGTTCAATCTGGCAAACTTTGAGTTTAATTCTTGCGATCTTTGAGTTTCAATCTTGCGATCTTTGAGTTTCAATCTTGCCATCTTTGAGTTTCAACCTTTGCCATCTTTGAGATTCAATCTTGCGATCTTTAATTTCAATCTTTTAATCTATGAGTTTAAATCTCTTGATCTTTGAGTTTTATTCATGCCATCTTTGAGTTTCAATCTTGCGATCTTTCAGTCTCAATCGTGCGATCTTTGAGTTTCAATCTTGCGATCTTTGAGTTTCAATCTTGCGATCTTTAAGTTTTAATCTTGTGATCTTTGAGTTTCAATCTTGTGATCTTTGAGTTTCATCTTGCCATCTTTGAGTTTTAAAATTGCGATGTTAGACTTTCAATCTGCCATCTTCGAGTTATAATCTTGATATCTTTGATTTCAATCTTGCGATCTTTGAGTTTTAATCTTGCCATCTTTGAGTTTCAATCTTGCAATCTTTGAGTTTCAATCTTGCGATCTTTGAGTTTCAATCTTGCGATCTTTGAATTTTTATTCTTGCGATGTTTGAGTTTCAATCTTGCGATGTTTGAGTTTCAATCTTGCATCTTTAAGTTTTAATCTTGCCATCTTTGAGTTTCAATTCTTTCGATCTTTGAGTTTCAATTTTGCGATCTTTGAGTTCCAATCTTGCAATCTTGGAGTTTCAATCTTGCGAACTTTGAATTTCATTCTTGCGATCTTTGTGTTTCAATCAACCGATCTTTGAGTTTCAATCTTGCGATCTTTAAGTTTCAAACTTGCGATCTTTGAGTTTCAATCTTGCCATCTTTCAGTTTCAAAATTGCGATCTTGGACTTTCATTCTTGCAATCTTTGAGTTTAATCTTGCTATCTTTGAGTTTCAATCTTGCGATCTTTGGAGTTCAATCTTGCCATCTTTGAGTTTCAATCTTACCATCTTTGAGTTTTCAATCTTGCGATCTTTGAGTTTCAATTTTGCGATCTTTGAGTTTCAATCTTGCAATCTTATAGTTTCAATCTAGCGAACTTTGAATTTCATTCTTGCGATCTTTGAGTTTCTATCAACCGATCTTTGAGTTTCAATCTTGCGATCTTTGAGTTCCAATTTCTTCATCTTTCAGTTTCCAAATTGCGATCTTTGAGTTTTAATCTGGCCATATTTGAGTTTCAATCTTGCGATCTTTCAGTTTATTCTTTGCGATCTTTGAGTTTCAATCTTCGGCGAACTTTGAGTTTTTAATCTTGCCATTCTATGAGTTTAAATCTTACGATCTTTGAGTTTCAATCTTGCCATCTTTGAATATTAATCTTGCAATCTTTGAGTTTCAATCTTGCTATCTTTAAGGTTCAATATTGTGATCTTTGAGTTTAATTCTTGCGATCTTTTAGTTTCAATCTTGCGATCTTTGAGTTTCAATCTTGCCATCTTTGAGTTTCAACTTTGCCATCTTTGAGTTTCAATCTTGCGATCTTTGAATTTCAATCTTGCGATCTTTGAGTTTCAATCTTGCAATCTTGGAGTTTTCAATCTTGCGAACATTGAATTTCATTCTTGCGATCTTTGAGTTTCAATCATCGATTTTGAGTTTCAATCTTGCGATCTTTGAGTTCCAATTTCTTCATCTTTGAGTTTCAAAATTGCGATCTTTGAGTTCAATCTGGCCATCTTTGAGTTTCAATCTTGTGATCTTTTAGTTTCATTCTTGCGATCTTTGAGTTTAAATCTTGCGAACTTTGAGTTTTAATCTTGCCATCTATGAATTTCATTCTTGCGATCTTTGAGTTTCAATCAATCGATCTTTGAGTTTCAATCTTGCGATCTTTGAGTTCCAATTTCTTCATCTTTGAGTTTCGAAAATTGCGATCTTTGAGTTTCAATCTGGCCATCTTTGAGTTTCAATCTTGCGATCTTTGAGTTTCAATCTTGCCATCTTTGAGGGTTCAATCTTGAGATCTTTGAGTTTAATTCTTGCGATCTTTGAGTTTTAATCTTACGATCTTTGAGTTTCAATCTTGCCATCTTTGAGTTCAACCTTGCCATCTTTGAGTTTCAATCTTGCGATCTTTGAATTTCAATCTTGCCATCTATGAGTTTAAATCTCTTGATCTTTGAGTTTTAATCATGCCATCTTTGAGTTTTAATCTTGCGATCTTTCAGTTTCAATCGTGCGATATTTGAGTTTCAATCTTGTGATCTTTGAGTTTCAATCTTGCGATCTTTGAGTTTCAATCTTGCAATATTTGAGTTTCAATCTTGCGATCTTTCAGTTTCAATCTTGGCGATCTTTGAGTTTCAATCTTGCTATCTTTGAGTTCAATCTTGCGATCATTGAGTTTCAATCATGCGATCTTTGAGTTTCAATCTTGCGATCTTTGAGTTTCAAACCTGCTATCTTTGAATTTCAATCTTGCGAACGTTCGAGTTTCAATCTTGCGATCTTTGCGTTCAATCCTGCTATCTTTGAGTTTCAATCTTGCAATCTGGAGTTTAAATCTTGCGAACTTTGAATTTCATTCTTGCGATCTTTGAGTTTTCAATCAACCGATCTTTGAGTTTCAATCTTGCGATCTTTAAGTTTCAAACTTGCGATCTTTGAGTTTCAATCTTGCCATCTTTGAGTTTCAAAATTGCGATCTTGGACTTTCAATCTTGCCATCTTTTGAGTTATAATCTTGCTATCTTTGAGTTTCAATCTTACGATCTTTGAGTTTCAATCTTGCCATCTTTGAGTTTTAATCTTACCATCTTTAAATTTCAATCTTGCGATCTTTGAGTTCAATTTTGCGATCTTTGAGTTTCAATCTTGCAATCTTTGAGTTCAATCAACCGATCTTTGAATTTCATTCTTGCGATCTTTGAGTTTCAATCAACCGATCTTTGAGTTTCAATCTTGCGATCTTTGAGTTCCAATTTCTTCATCTTTGAGTTAAAAATTGCGATCTTTGAGTTTCAGTCTGGCCATATTGGAGTTTCAATCTTGCGATCTTTCAGTTTTATTCTTGCAATCTTTGAGTTTCAATCTTGCGAACTTTGAGTTTTAATATTGCGATCTTTGAGTTTTAATCTTGCGATCTTTGAGTTTCAATCTTGTTATCTTTGAGTTTCAATTTTGCCATTCTTGAGTTTCAAAATTGCGATCTTGGACTTTCAATCTTGCCATCTTTGAGTTATAATCTTGCTATCTTTGAGTTTCAATCTTGCGATCTTTGAGTTTCAATCTTGCCATCTTTGAGTTTCAATCAACCGATCTTTGAATTTCATTCTTGCGATCTTTGAGTTTCAATCAACCGATCTTTGAGTTTCAATCTTGCGATCTTTGAGTTCCAATTTCTTCATCTTTGAGTTTAAAAATTGCGATCTTTGAGTTTCAATCTGGCCATATTGGAGTTTCAATCTTGCGATCTTTCAGTTTTATTCTTGCAATCTTTGAGTTTCAATCTTGCGAACTTTGAGTTTTAATATTGCGATCTTTGAGTTTTAATCTTGCGATCTTGAGTTTCAATCTTGTTATCTTTGAGTTTCAATTTTGCCATTCTTGAGTTTCAAAATTGCGATCTTGGACTTTCAATCTTGCCCTCTTTGAGTTATAATCTTGCTATCTTTGAGTTTCAATCTTGCGATCTTTGAGTTTCAATCATGCGATCTTTGAGTTTCATTCTTGCGATCTTTGAGTTTCAAACTTGCTATCTTTGAATTACAATTTTGCGAATTTCGAGTTTCAATCTTGCGATCTTAGAGTTTCAATCTTGCGAAATTTGAGTTTCAATCTTGCGATCTTTGAGTTTTCTATCTTGCGATCTTTGAGTTTTAATCTTGCGATCTTGAGTTTTTAATCTTGCGATCTTTTAGTTTTAATCTTGCCATCTTTGAGTTTCAATCTTGCGATCTTTGCGTTTCAATCTTGCGATCTTTGAATTTCAATCTTGCGATCTTTGAGTTTCATCTTGCGATCTTTGAGTTTCAATAATGCGATCTTTGAGTTTCAATCTTGCCATCTTTGAGTTTCAATCTTGCAATATTTGAGTTTCAATCTTGCGATATTTCAGTCTCATTCTTGCGATCTTTGAGTTTCAATCTTGCGATCTCTGAGTTTTCAATCTTGCGATCTCTGAGTTTAATTCTTGCGATCATTGAGTTTAATTCTTGCGATCTTTGAGTTTCAATCTTACGATCTTTGAGTTTCAAAATTGCGATCTTGGACTCTCAATCTTGCCATCTTTGAGTTATAATCTTGCTATCTTTGAGTTTCAATCTTGTGATCTTTGAGTTTCAATCTTGCCATCTTTGAGTTTCAATCTTGCGAGCTTTAAGTTTCAATCTTGCGATCTTTGAGTTTTAATCTTGCGATCTTTGAATTTCAATCTTGCCATCTATGAGTTTAAATCTCTCGATCTTTGAGTTTTAATCATGCCATCTTTGAGTTTTAATCTTGCGATCTTTTAGTTTTAATCGTGCGATATTTGAGTTTCAATCTTGTGATCTTTGAGTTTCAATCTTGCAATATTTGAGTTTCAATCTTGCGATCTTTCAGTTTCAATCTTGCGATCTTTGAGTTTCAATCTTGCTATCTTTGAGTTTCAATCTTGCGATCATTGAGTTTCAATCATGCGATCTTTGAGTTTCAATCTTGAAATCTTTGAGTTTCAAACCTGCTATCTTTGAATTTCAATCTTGCGAACTTCGAGTTTCAATCTTGCGATCTTTGCGTTTCAATCCTGCTATCTTTGTGTTTTCAATCTTGCAATCTTGGAGTTTAAATCTTGCGAACTTTGAATTTCATTCTTGCGATCTTTGAGTTTCAATCAACCGATCTTTGAGTTTCAATCTTGCGATCTTTAAGTTCAAACTTGCGATCTTTGAGTTTCAATCTTGCCATCTTTGAGTTTTAAAATTGCGATCTTGGACTTTCAATCTTGCCATCTTTGAGTTATAATCTTGCTATCTTTGAGTTTCAATCTTGCGATCTTTGAGTTTCAATCTTGCCATCTTTGAGTTTTAATCTTACCATCTTTGAGTTTCCATCTTGCGATCTTTGAGTTTCAATTTTGCGATCTTTGAGTTTCAATCTTGCAATCTTGGAGTTTCCATCTTGCAAACTTTGAATTTCATTCTTGTATTCTTTGAGTTTCAATCAACCGATCTTTGAGTTTCAATCTTGCGATCTTTGAGTTCCAATTTCTTCATCTTTGAGTTTCAAAATTGCGATCTTTTGAGTTTCAATCTGACCATATTTGTGTTTCAATCTTGCGATCTTTCAGTTTTATTCATGCAATCTTTGAGTTTCAATCTTGCGAACTTTGAGTTTTAATCTTGCGATCTTTGAGTTTTAATCTTGCGATCTTTGAGTTTCAATCTTGTTATCTTTGAGTTTCAATTTTGCCATCTTTGAGTTTCAAAATTGCGATCTTGGACTTTCAATCATGCCATCTTGAGTTATAATCTTGCTATCTTTTGAGTTTCAATCTTGCGATCTTTGGTTTTCAATCTTGCCATCTTTGAGTTTCAAAATTGCGATCTTAAACTTTCAATATTGCCCTCTTTAAGTTATAATCTTGCTATCTTTGAGTTTCAATCTTGCGATCTTTGAGTTTCAATCATGCGATCTTTGAGTTTCAATCTTGCGATCTTTGAGTTTCAAACATGCGATCTTTGAGTTTCAATCTTGCGATCTTTAAGTTTCAAACTTGCGATCTTTGAATTTCAATCTTGCGATCTTTAAGTTTCAATCTTGCGATCTTTGAGTTTCAATAATGCGATCATTGAGTTTCAATCTTGCCATCTTTGAGTTTCAATCTTGCAATATTTGAGTTTCAATCTTGCGATATTTTCAGTCTCATTCTTGCGATCTTTGAGTTTCAATCTTGCGATCTCTGAATTTCATCTTGCGATCTCTGAGTCTAATTCTTGCGATCATTGAGTTTAATTCTTGCGATCTTTGAGTTTCAATCTTACGATTTTTGAGTTTCAAAATTGCGATCTTGGACTTTCAATCTTGCCATCTTTGAGTTATAATCTTGCTATCTTTGAGTTTTAATCTTGCGATCTTTGAATTTAAATCTTGCCATCTATGAGTTTAAATCTCTTGATCTTTGAGTTTTTAATCATGCCATCTTTGAGTTTTTAATCTTGCGATCTTTCAGTTTCAATCGTGCGATATTTTGAGTTTCAATCTTGTGATCTTTGATAGTTTGTTTCATATCTTGCGATATGTGACTTGTGCCCCCACCACTCTCCAATCTTGATATCTTTGAGTTTCAATCTTGCGTTCCATTGAGTCTGCAAACATGCGATTCTTTGAGGTTTACAATCTTTGCAGATTCTTTCAGTCTCAATCGTTTCAGATCCTCTATTATTGAGTTCATTACTTTATCGATCCTTTGAGTTTTCAATCTTGCGAATCTATTTAAGTCTTTCATTACTTGCGATCCTTTGAGTTTCAATTCTTGTGATCTTTTTGAGTTTCAATCTTGCCATCTTTGGTTCTAATAAAATGCGTTCGTTTGGACACTTTCAAATCTTGCCAAAATCTTCGAGTTTTTTATAATCTCTGATATCTTTGTGTTTTCAAACTTGCGATTCTTTGAGTTTTCAATATTCGCCATCTTTGAAGTTTCAATCTTGCCAATCTTTGAGTTTCTTCTTGCGATCCTTTAAAGTTCTCAATCTTGCGATCTATTGAGTTTAGTTTACAATCTTGCGATCTTTGAGGTTTTTCAATCTTGCGATCTTTGGAGTTTTTTTTCTTGCGATATGTTTGACACGGATAGAAGTTGTGTTTCTTCACACAATCTTGCGAATAGTTTATGTGGAGTTTTAATCTTGCCATCTTTGAGTTCTATCTATTTGCCATCTCTTGATGTTTAAAATTTCTTAGATTTTGAGTTTCAATTTTGCGATATGTTGGCTTTTCAATCTTGCAATCTTGGCGTTTCAATCTTGCAGAAACTTTGTATTTCATTTTCTTGCGATCTTTGTAGTATTCAATTCAACCGATCTGTGAGTCATTTTCAATATCTTTGCGATCTTTTGTTTCAAAAAATGCGATATTGGCCTTTCATTCTTTGCCCCATCTTTGAGGAGTTTTATAATATTGCTATTTCTTTGAGGTTTCAAATACTTGCGATCTTTGAGGTTTACAATTTTGCGGATCTTTGAGTTTTCAATCTTGCACATCTTGGTGTTTCAATTCATGCGCGGAACTTTGAATGTTCATTCTTGCGATATTAGATAGTATTGTAGCATTTTTCTATCAAACGATACTTTGAGTTTCAATCTGCGAACAAAATTTAAAAAAAAATTCTTTAAGTTTTCAATCTTGCATCCTTTTGAGTTTGTAATCTTGCCATTTTTGAGTTTCATTCTTGCGAATCTTTGGTTTTAATCTTTCGATCTTTGTAGTTTTCAATCTTAATATTAACGTTCTTTTTTTTTTAAGTTTCAAAACTTTGCGCGATCATTGAGGTTCTCAATGCTTGCAATTCTTTGAGTTTTTAAAAAAAAAAAAAAAAAAAAAAAACAAAAAAAAATAAAAAAAAAAAAAAAAAATAAATAATAAAAAAAAAAAAAATAAAAAAAATATAAAAAAAAACAATTGCGATATTTGACTTTTTCAATTTGTTTCATCCTTGAGTTATATTCTTCTTGCTATCTTTGGTTTTAAATATTGCGATCTTTTGAGTTAAAATCTTGCCAATCTTTGAGTTTTTTAACTCTTGACATCTTTGGAGTTTCAAACCTTGCCATCTTTAGTTACAATTCTTTGCGATATTTGTGTTTTTAGTATTACTTTTAATCTATGAGTTTATAATTCTCTTGACTCTCTGGAGTTTTTAATCATGCCTTCTTTGAGTTTCAATCTTGCGAATCTTTACAAGTCTCAATCGTGCCGCATCTCTGTTGCCAGTTTCAAACTAATTGCGATCTTTGGAGTTTCCATCTCTGCGATCTTCTTTAAATTTTTAATCTTTGCGATCCCTGTTGAGTTTTTAAATCATTGCTGTTAGTTGAGTTGTTTCAATTCTTGCATCTTCTTTGAGTTTTAAAAATAAAATTGACGATGTTAGACTTTCAATCTTGACCCAAACATATCTTCGAGTTATGATCTTGATTATCTTTGAATTTTCATAAATCTTGCGACTTTGCTGTTCTATTATTGCCATCTTTGAGTTTCAATCTTGCGATCTTTGAGTTTCAATCTTGCGATCTTGAGTTTTATTCTTGCGATGTTTGAGTTTTAAATCTTGCGATCTTTGAGTTTCAATCTTGCCATCTTTGAGTTTTTAATCTTGCCATCTTTTGATATTCAATTCTTTCGATCTTTTGAGTTTTAATTTTGCGATCTTTGAGTTTCAATCTTAGCAATCTTAGAGATTCAATCTTGCGAACTTTGAATTTCATTCTTGCGATCTTTGTGTTTCAATCAACCGATCTTTGAGTTTCAATCTTGCGATCTTTAAGTTTCAAACTTACGATCTTTGAAGTTTCAATCTTGCCATCTATGAGTTTTAAAATTGCGATCTTGGACTATCATTCTTGCAATCTTTGAGTTATAATCTTGCTATCTTTGAGTTTCAATCTTGCGATCTTTGAGGTTTCAATTTTGCGATCTTTGAGTTTCAATCTTGCATCTTTAGTTCAATTAGCGCCGCAGAACTTTGGGAAATTTCATTTCTTGGCATCTTTTGACGTTCTTCTTAAAATTCAACCGATCTTTGAGTTTTTCAATCCCTTGCGATCTTTTTGTGTTTCCAATTTCTTCATCTTTTAACGTTTCCAAATTTGCGAATCTTTCGGGAGTTTTTAATCTGGCCATTCATTTCGCGAGTTCCTTCAATCTCTGCCGATTTCTTTCTAGTTCTATTCTTGCAGATCTTTGGAGAGTTTCAATCTTGCCGATCTTTGAGTTTTTATTCTTGCCATCTATCGAGGTTTTACAATTATTACGATCTTTGAGTCTTCAATTATTGCACATTTTGAATATTAATCTTGCAATCTTTGAGTTTCAATCTTGCTATCTTTAAGGGTTCAATCTTGTGATCTTTGTAGTTTAATTTTCTTGCGTTCTTTCTATGTTTTCAATATTGCGATCTTTGAAGTTTCAATCTTGCCATCCTTTGAGTTGTCAACTTTGCCATCTTTGAGTTTCAATCTTGCGATCTTTGAATTTCAATCTTGCGATCTTTGAGTTTCAATCTTGCATCTTGGAGTTTCAATCTTGCGAACATTGAATTTCATTCTTGCGATCTTTGAGTTCAATCAATCGATTTTTTGAGGTTTCAATCTTGCGATCTTTGAGTTCCAATTTCTTCATCTTTGAGTTTCAAAATTGCGATCTTTGAGTTTCAATCTGGCCATCTTTGAGTTTCATATCTTGTGATCTTTTAGTTTCATTCTTGCGATCTTTGAGTTTAAGTCTTGGCGAACTTTGAGTTTTAATCTTGCCATCTATGAATTTCATTTCTTGCGATCTTTGAGTTTTCAATCAATCGTCTTTGAGTTTCAATCTTGCGATTCTTGAGTTCCAATTTCTTCATCTTTGAGTTTTCAAAATTGCGATCTTTGAGTTTCAATCTGGCCATCTTTGAGTTTCAATCTTGCGATCTTTGAGTTTCAATCTTGCCATCTTTGAGGTTCAATCTTGAGATCTTTGAGTTTAATTCTTGCGATCTTTGAGTTTTAATCTTACGATCTTTGAGTTTCAATCTTGCATCTTTGAGTTTCAACCTTGCCATCTTTGAGTTTCAATCTTGCGATCTTTGAATTTCAATCTTGCCATCTATGAGTTTAAATCTCTTGATCTTTGAGTTTAATCATGCCACCTTTGAGTTTTAAATCTTGCGATCTTTCAGTTTCAATCGTGCGATATTTGAGTTTCTAATCTTGTGATTCTTTGAGTTTCAATCTTGCGATCTTTGAGTTTCAATCTTGCAATATTTGAGTTTCAATCTTGCGATCTTTCAGTTTCAATCTTGCGATCTTTGAGTTTCAATCTTTCGATCTTTGAGTTTCAATCATCCGATCTTTGAGTTTCAATCTTGCGATCTTTAAGTTTCAAACTTGCGATCTTTGAGTTTCAATCTTGCCATCTTTGAGTTTCAAAATTGCGATCTTGGACTTTCAATCTTGCATCTTTGAGTTTATAATCTTGCTATCTTTGAGTTTCAATTCTTGCGATCTTTGAGTTTCAATCTTGCGATCTTTGAGTTTTCAATCTTGCCATCTTTGAGGTTCAATCTTGAGATCTTTGAGTTTAATTCTTGCGATCTTTGAGTTTTAATCTTAGCGATCTTTAAGTTTCAATCTTGCAATCTTTGAGTTTCAACCTTGCCATCTTTGAGTTTCAATCTTGCGATCTTTGAATTTCAATCTTGCCATCTATGAGTTTAAATCTCTTGATCTTTGAGTTTTAATCATGCCATCTTTGAGTTTTAATCTTTGCGATCTTTCAGTTTCAATCGTGCGATATTTGAGTTTCAATCTTGTGATCTTTGAGTTTCAATCTTGCGATCTTTGAGTTTCAATCTTGCAATATTTGAGTTTCAATCTTGCGATCTTTCAGTTTCAATCTTGCGATCTTTGAGTTTCAATCTTGCTATCTTTGAGTTTCAATCTTGCGATCATTGAGTTTCAATCATGCGATCTTTGAGTTTCAATCTTGCGATCTTTGAGTTTCAAAACCTGCTATCTTTGAATTTCAATCTTGCGAACTTCGAGTTTCAATCTTGCGATCTTTGCGTTTCAATCCTGCTATCTTTGAGTTTCAATCTTGCAATCTTGGAGTTTAAATCTTGCGAACTTTGAATTTCATTCTTGCGATCTTTGAGTTTCAATCTTGCGATCTTTAAGTTTCAAACTTGCGATCTTTGAGTTTCAATCTTGCCATTTTTGAGTTCAAAATTGCGATCTTGGACTTTCAATCCTTGCCATTCTTTGAGTTATAATCTTGCTATCTTCGAGTTTCAATCTTGGCGATCTTTGAGTTTCAATCCTTGCCATCTTTGAGTTTTAATCTTACCATCTTTAAATTTCAATCTTGCGATCTTTGAGTTTCAATTTTGCGATCTTTGAGTTTCAAATCTTGCAATCTTTGAGTTTCAATCAACCGATCTTTGAATTTTTATTCTTGCGATCTTTGAGTTTCAATCAACCGATCTTTGAGTTTTCAATCTTGCGATCTTTGAGTTCCAATTTCTTCATCTTTGAGTTTCAAAATTGCGATCTTTGAGGTTTCAATCTGGCCATATTGGAGTTTCAATCTTGCGATCTTTCAGTTTTATTCTTGCAATCTTTGAGTTTCAATCTTGCGAACTTTGAGTTTTAATATTGCGATCTTTGAGTTTTAATCTTGCGATCTTTGAGTTTCCAATCTTGTTATCTTTGAGATTCAATTTTGCCATTCTTGAGTTTTCAAAAACTCATAAAATTAAAAAAAAATAAAAAAAGATCAAATCAAATAAAACGAAAATTAAATACATTAAAAAAAAAATTTGCGATCTTAGGACTGTTTCAATCTTAGCATAAAAACACATTAACTTTTGAGTTATATAATCTTTCTATCTTTGAGTTTCAATCTTGCGGATCTTTGAGTTTTCAATCGTGCCATCTTTGAGTTTCAAAATTGCGATCTTTAAACTTTCAATCTGGCCCTCTTTGAGTTATAATCTGGCTATTCTTGGAGTTTCAATCTTGCGATCTTTGAGTTTCATTTCATGCGACTTTGAGTTCTCAAATCTTGCGATCTTTGTGTTTCAAACTTGCTATCTTCTGAATTTCTAAATTTTGCGAACTTCGAGTTTCAAATCTTGGCGATTCTGTTATAGATAGAGTTTTCAATTTGCCGAATCTTTGGTTTCAATCTTGCGATTCTTTGAGTTTCTATCTTGCGATCTTTGAGTTTTTATTCTTGCGATCTTTGAGTTTTAATCTTGCGATCTTTTAGTTTTAATCTTGCAATCTTTGAGTTTCAATCTTGCGATCTTTTGCTGTTTCAATCTTGCGTCTTTGAATTTCAATCTTGCGATCTTTGAGTTTCAATCTTGCGATCTTTGAGTTTTCAATAATGCGATCTTTAAGTTTCAATCTTGCGATCTCTGAGTTTAATTCTTGCAATATTTGAGTTTCAATCCTGCGATATTTCTGTCTCATTCATGCGATCTTTGACGTTTCAATCTTGCGATCTCTGAGTTTCAAAGCTTGCGATCTCTCTGAGGTTTTAATTCTTGCGATCATTGAGTTTAATTCTTGCGATCTTCTTTGAGTTTCAATCTTACGAATCTTTGAGTTTCAAAATTGCGATCTTGGACTCTCAATCTTGCCTATACTTTTGAGTTATAAATCTTGCTATCTTTGAGTTTCATTCTTGTGATCTTTTGAGTTTCAATTCTTAGCCATATTTGAGTTTCAATCTATTGTCGAGCTTTATGTTTTCACATCTTGCGGATCTTTCTGTGTTTTTTATCTTGCGATCTTTTGAATTGAATGTCAAATCTTGCCATCTATGAGGTCTAAGAATACTCTTGATCCTTTGTGTTTTAATCCATGCCTTCTTGAGTTTTTTTTTTTAATCTTGCGATTCTTGGGAGTTTAAAATCTTCTGCGATACTCTGAGGTTTAATTCTTCGCAGATCATTGTTTTGAGTTTAATTCTTGCGATCTTTGAGTTTCAATTCTTACCGATCTTTGAGTTTCAAAATTTTGCGGATCTTGGGACTCTAAATTATTGCCCTAATTTATTTGAGTTATTTTAATCTTGCTATCTCTTGAGTTCTTCAATCCTTGTGATCTTTTGAGTTTCAATTCTTGCAATATTGGAGTTTCAATCTTTGACAGGATTCTTTCAGTTTTCAATCTTGCGATCTTTTTTGTGAGTTTCAATCTTGCTATCATTTGTGAGTTTAAATCTTTGCGATCATTGGAGTTTCTAACATGCGATCTTTGAGTTTTCAATCTTGCGATGTTTCTTTTATGTGAGTTTTTTTTTCAAACTGCACTATCTTTGAAATTTTACAAATCTTTGCGAACTTCGAGTTTTCAATCTTGCGATACTTTGGCGTTTCAATCCTGACTTTTTATATCTTTGTGTTCTTCAATCCTTGCAATCTTGGAGTTTAAATTCTTGCCAAACTTTGAATTTCATTCTTGCAGACTCATTTGAGTTTAAATCAAAACGATCTTTGGTTTCAATCTCTGCGATTTTCTTTTAAGTTTCAAACTTGCGATCTTTGATCGAGTTTATATCTTGCCGATCTCTTGAGTTTTAAAAATTGCGATCTTGGAACTTGCAATCCTTGCACATCTTTTTTTGAGTTATTAATCTTAGCTATCTTTGAGTTTCATTCTTGCGATCATTTTGAGTTTCATTCTTTGCCACTTCTTGAGTTTTTAATCCTTTCTTACCATCTTTGAGTTTCAATTCTTGCCGATCTTGAGTATTCAATTTGAGGATCTTTGAGTTTCAACTTGCAACTCTTGGAGTATTTCAATCTTGCACAAACTTTGAATTTATTTTGCGATCTTTGAGTTTTCCAATCTTGCGATCTTTTGAAGGTTCACATTTTTCTTCATCTTTTGAGTTCTTTCTAAATTGCGATATTTGAGGTTTTCAATTCTGACCATATTTGTGTTTCAATCTTGCGATATTTTCAGTTTTATTCATGCAATCTTTGAGAGTTTCAATCATTGCGAACTTTGAGGTTTTTAATATTGCGATCTTTGAGTTTTTAATTTTATTGCGACAATCTATCTGACCACAGTTTTTTCAATCTTGTTATTCTTTGAGATTTTCCAATTTTGCCATCTTTGAGTTTTCAAAATTGCCGATCGTGGGGACTTTCAATTCATGCCCCATTCTTTGAGTTTTTTATAATTCTTGCTATCTTTATGAGTTTCAATCTTGCCCGATCTTTTGGTTTTCAATATTGCCATTCTTTTGAGTTTCCAAATTGCGATTCTGTTAAACTTTCATCATGCCCTCTTTGTGAGTAATAATTCTTGCTATCTACTTGGAGTTTACAATCTTGCGCATACTTTTTCTTTGAGTTTCAATCATGCGATCTTTAGAGTTTAAATCTTGCGATCTTTGAGTTTAGAGGCTTTTAAACATGCGATCTTTGAGTTTTCAATCTTGCGTCCTTTTGAGATCATGTTTCAAACTTGCAGATCTTTGAGCCTATTTTTCTATTTGCGATCTTTTGGAGTTTTCAATCTTGCGATCTTTGAGTTTCAATTTTAATGCCGATTTTCTTTGAGTTTCAATTTGCCATCTTTGAGTTTCATATCTTTGCAATATTTGAGTGTTCAATCTTGCAGATTATTTCAGTCTCATTCTTGCGTCTTTTGGAGTTTCAATCTTGCGAATCTCACTGAATTTCAATCTTGCGATCCTCTATGTCTAATTCTTGCGGATCATAATTCGATGACGTTATTCTTGCGATCTTGAGTTTTCAACTTACGATATTTTTTTTTGAGGTTTCAAAAATTGCGATCTTGGGACTTTCTAATCTTGCCAGCCTTTGAGTTATAATTTGCTATCTGTTTTGAGTTTTTTTTTAATCCTTGCGATCTTTGAATTTTTTTAAATAAAATCTTGCCATCTATTATGATGAGTTTAAAATCTATTGATTTTGCAGTTTTAATTCACATGCCATCTTTGAGTCTTTTTCTTTTTTAATCCCTTGCGATCTTTCAGTTTCAATCGTGCGATATTTGAGGTTTCAATCTTTTGTGAATCTTTGAGTTTCAATCTTGCGATGTTGTGAGTTTCATTCTTGCCAATTATTTAAGTTTCAATCTTGCGCGTCTTTCAGTTTCAAATCTTGCGATTCTTTTGCGAGTTTTTCCCAATCCTTGCTCTATCTTTGAGTTTCAATCTTGCGGATCATTGGAGTTTCATTCATGCGTCTTTGAGTTTCAATCTTGCGATCTTTTCAGTCTCAATCATTCGATCTTAGAGTTTCAATCTTGCGTTCTATTGGTTTTCAATCATTGCGATTCTTTTAAGTTTTCCAATCTTTGCGATTTCTTTGAAGGTTTCAAAATTGACGATTGTTTTGGACTTTCAATCTTGCACATCTTCGGAGTTCTATTTATTAATCTTGATTATTCTTTTGAGTCTTTCAAACTTGCGAATCCTTTGAGTTTCAATCTTGTCATTACTTTGAGTTTCAATCTTGCAATCTTTGAGTTTCAAATTCTTGCGATCTTTAAGTTTTCTCAATCTTGCGATCTTTGAGTTTCAATCTTGCGATCTTTGTAGTTTCAATCTCGCGATCTTTGAGTTTTATTCTAATTGCGATTGTTTTGGACGTTTCAATTCTTGCCGATGTTTGAGTTTTCAATTCCTTGCCAACTTCTTCTGAGTTTCAAAATATTGCCATCTGTTGAGTTTCAATCTTTCGATCTTTTTGAGTTCAATTTTGCGATCTTTGAGTTTCAATCTTGCAATCTTGGAGACGTTTCCAAATCTTGCGAAACTTTTGAATTTCATTCTTTGCGATATTTTGAGTGTTCAAATCAACCGATCTTTGAGTTTCAATCTTCAATGCGATTCTTTAAAAGTTTTCTAACTTGCGATTCTTTGAGTTTCTTCAATCTTGCCAATCTTTTGAGTTTTAAAAATTGCGACTTGGACTTTCAATCTGCCAATCTTTTGTTGAGTTTTAAATTTCTTGCTATCTTTGAGTTTCAAAACTTGCGATCCTTTGGTTTCATTCTTGCCATCTTTGAGTTTTAAATCTTACCATCTTTGAGTTTCAAATCTTGACGATCTTTTTAGTGAGTTTCAATTTTGCGATCTGTTTGCAGTTTCATTCTTTGCTATCTTGGAGTTTCAACAATCTTGACCAACTTTGAATTTCTCATTCTTGCGATCTTTGAGTTTTTTTCAATCTTGCGATCTTTGAGTTCCAATTTCTTCATTTTTGAGTTTCAAAATTGCGATCTTTGAAGTTTCATTCGACCATAATTGTGTGTTCAATATTGCGAATCTTTCAGTTTTTATTCATGACAAATCTTTGCAGTAATGAGTTTTCAATCTTGCGAGGAATTTGAGGTTTTAATTCTGTGCGATCTTTGTTGTTTTGAGTTTTAATCTTTGCGATCTTTGAGTTTCAATTATTGTTGATATTTGAGTCATTCACTTTTGCCTTTCTTTGCGTTTCAAAATTGCGATCTTGGACTTTCAATCATGCCCCATCTTTGAGTTTAAAATCTTGCTATCTTTGAGGTTCAAATCTTGCGATCTTTTGGTTTTCAAATCTTGCCATCTTTGTAGTTTCAAAAAAATTGCAGAATCCTTTAAACATTTCATATCTGCCCCCTCTGTTGTATGTTATGAACTCATTGCTACTATCTTTGAGTTTCTATCATTGCGATCCTTTGAGTTTCAAATCTTGCGATTCTTGGAGTTTCAATCTTGACGATATTTGAGTTTTCAAAACATGCGTCTTTGAGGTTTCAATCTCTGCGTATCTTTGAGATTTCAAACTTGCGAATCTTTGAATTGCTATCTTGCGTCTTTGCAGTTTCAATTTGCGATCTTTGAGTTTCATAATGCGATCTTTTGATGTTTCACTCTTGCATCTTTGCTGTTTCAAATAATCTTTTGCACATATTTGAGGCTTTCAATCTTGCGATATTTCAGTCTCTTTCTTGCGACTTTTGGCACAAAGTTTTTCAATTCTTGTCGATCTCTGGGAATTTCAATCTTGCTGAATCTCTTAGTCTTAATTCTTTGCGATCCCACGTTGAGTTAAATTATTGCGATCTTTGAGTTTCAAAATCTTACGATTTTTGGAGTTTCAATAAATTTGCACGATCTTGGAACTTATTCCAATCTTGCCATCTTTTTTGAGTTATAATTTGCTATCTTTGAGGTTTTTAATCTTGCGATCTTTGAACATTTTATATTACTTGACATCTAATATGAGTTTAAATCTCTTGCATCTTTTGAGTTTTAATCATCCATCTTGAGTTTTTTAATTACTTTGCGATCTTTTCAGTTTCAATCGTGCGCCGATATTGAGTTTCAATCTGTGATCTTTGAGTTTCAATCTTGCGATCTGTGAGTTTCAATCTTGCAATATTTTTTTAAGTTTTAATCTTGCCGATTCCTTTCAGTTTCAATCTTGCGAATCTTTGAGTTTCAATCTTGCTAATCATTTGATGTTTCAACATCGTGCGTTCATTGGAGTTAAAATCATTGCGATCTTTGAGTTTCAATCTTTGCGATCTTTCAGTCTCAATCATTCGATCTTAGAGTTCAATCTTGCGACTCTGTGGAGTTCTTCAATCTTGCGATCTTTGAGTTTCAATCTTGCCATCTTTGAGTTTCAAAATTGCGATGTTTGACTTTCAATCTTGCCATCTTCGAGTTATAATCTTGATATCTTTGAGTTTGAAACTTGCGATCTTTGAGTTTCAATCTTGCCATCTTTGAGTTTCAATCTTGCAATCTTTGAGTTTCAATCTTGCGATCTTTAGGTCTCAATCTTGCGATCTTTGAGTTTCAATCTTGCGATCTTTGAGTTTCAATCTTGCGACCTTTGAGTTTTATTCTTGCGATGTTTGAGTTTCAATCTTGCGATGTTTGAGTTTCAATCTTGCCATCTTTGAGTTTCAATCTTGCCATCTTTGAGTTTCAATCTTTCGATCTTTGAGTTTCAATTTTGCGATCTTTGAGTTTCAATCTTGCAATCTTGGTGTTTCAATCTTGCGAACTTTGAATTTCATTCTTGCGATCTTTGAGTTTCAATCAACCGATCTTTGAGTTTCAATCTTGCGATCTTTTTAGTTTCAAACTTGCGATCTTTGAGTTTCAATCTTGCCATCTTTGAGTTTCAAAATTGCGATCTTGGACTTTCATTCTTGCCATCTTTGAGTTATAATCTTGCTATCTTTGAGTTTCAATCTTGCGATCTTTGAGTTTCAAATTTTTCGATCTTTGAGTTTCAATCTTGCAATCTTGGAGTTTCAATCTTGCGAACTTTGAATTTCATTCTTGCGATCTTAGAATTTCTATCAACCGATCTTTGAGTTTCAATCTTGCGATCTTTAAATTCCTATATCTTCATCTTTGAGTTTAAAATTGCGATCTTAGAGTTTCAATCTTGGCCCATCTTTGAGTTTTAATCTTGTGATCTTTTAGTTTCATTCTTGCGATCTTTGATATTAAATCTTGCGAACTTTGAGTTTTAATCTTGCCATCTATGAGTTTCAATCTTGCGATCTTTGAGTTTCAATCGTGCCATCTTATAATATTAATCTTGCAATCTTTAAGTTTCAATCTTGCGATCTTTGAGTTTCAATCTTGCCATCTTTGAGGTTTAATCTTGCGATCTTTGAGTTTAATTCTTGCGATCTTTGAGTTTCAATCTTACGATCTTTGAGTTTCAATTTGCCATCTTTGAGTTTCAACCTCTGCCATCTTTGAGTCTCAATCTTGCGATCTTTGAGTTTCAATCTTGCCATCTTTGAGTTTCAATCTTTCGATCTTTGAGTTTTAATTTTGCGATCTTTGAGTTTCAATCTTGCAATCTTGGAGTTTTCAATCTTGCGAACTTTGAATTTCATTCTTGCGATCTTAGAATTTCTATCAACCGATCTTTGAGTTTCAATCTTGCGATCTTTAAATTCCAATTTCTTCATCTTTGAGTTTCCAAATTGCGATCTTTGAGTTTCAATCTGGCCATATTTGAGTTTTAATCTTGCCATCTTTGAGTTTCAATCTTGCAATCTTTGAGTTTCAATCTTGCGATCTTTGAGTTTCAATCTTGCGATCTTTGAGTTTTATTCTTGCGATGTTTGAGTTTCAATCTTGCGATGTTTGAGTTTCAATCTTGCCATCTTTAAGTTTTAATCTTGCCATCTTTGAGTTTCAATCTTTTGATCTTTGAGTTTCAATTTTGCGATCTTTGAGTTCCAATCTTGCAATCTTAGAGTTTCAATCTTGCGAACTTTGAATTTCATTCTTGCGATCTTTGTGTTTCAATCAACCGATCTTTGAGTTTCAATCTTGCGATCTTTAAGTTTCAAACTTGCGATCTTTGAGTTTCAATCTTGCCATCTTTCAGTTTCAAAATTGCGATCTTGGACTTTCATTCTTGCAATCTTTGAGTTATAATCCTGCTATCTTTGAGTTTCAATCTTGCGATCTTTGATTTTCAATCTTGCCATCTTTGAGTTTCAATCTTGCCATCTTTGAATATTAATCTTGCAATCTTTGAGTTTCAATCTTGCGATCTTTGAGGTTAAATCTTGCGATCTTTGATTTTAATTCTTGCGATCTTTGAGTTTCAATCCTACGATCTTTGAGTTTCAACCTTGCCATCTTTGAGTTTCAACTTTGCCATCTTTGAATTTCAATCTTACGATCTTTGAGTTTCAATCTTGCGATCTTTGAGTTTCAATTTTGCGATCTTTGAGTTTCAATCTTGTAATCTTATAGTTTCAATCTTGCGAACTTTGAATTTCAATATTGCGATCTTTGAGTTTCTATCAACTGATCTTTGAGTTTCAATCTTGCGATCTTTGAGTTCCAATTTCTTCATCTTTGAGTTTCCAAATTGCGATCTTTGAGTTTCAATCTGGCCATATTTGAGTTTCAATCTTGCGATCTTTCAGTTTTATTCTTGCGATCTTTGAGTTTCAATCTTGCGAACTTTGAGTTTTAATCTTGCCATCTCTGAGTTTGAATCTTACGATCTTTGAGTTTCAATCTTGCCATCTTTGAATATTAATCTTGCAATCTTTGAGTTTCAATCTTGCTATCTTTGAGTTTCAATCTTGCGATCTTTGAGTTTCAATCTTTCCATCTATGAGTTTAAATCTCTTGATCTTTGAGTTTTAATCATGCCATCTTTGAGTTTCAATCTTGCGATCTTTCAGTCTCAATCGTTCGATCTTAGAGTTTCAATCTTGCGATCTTTGAGTTTCAATCTTGCGATCTTTAAGTTTCAATCTTGCGATCTTTGAGTTTCAATCTTGTGATCTTTGAGTTTCAATCTTGCCATCTTTGAGTTTCAAAATTGCGATGTTTGACTTTCAATCTTGCCATCTTCGAGTTATAATCTTGATATCTTTGAGTTTCAAACTTGCGATCTTTGAGTTTCAATCTTGCCATCTTTGAGTTTCAATCTTGCAATCTTTGAGTTTCAATCTTGCGATCTTTAAGTCTCAATCTTGCGATCTTTGAGTTTCAATCTTGCGATCTTTGAGTTTCAATCTTGCGATCTTTGAGTTTTATTCTTGCGATGTTTGAGTTTCAATCTTGCGATGTTTGAGTTTCAATCTTGCCATCTTTGAGTTTCAATCTTGCCATCTTTGAGTTTCAATCTTTCGAACTTTGAGTTTCAATTTTGCGATCTTAGAGTTTTAATCTTGCAATCTTGGTGTCTCAATCTTGCGAACTTTGAATTTCATTCTTGCGATCTTTGAGTTTCAATCAACCGATCTTTGAGTTTCAATCTTGCGATCTTTTAGTTTCAAACTTGCGATCTTTGAGTTTCAATCTTGCCATCTTTGAGTTTCAAAATTGCGATCTTGGACTTTCATTCTTGCCATCTTTGAGTTATAATCTTGCTATCTTTGAGTTTCAATCTTGCGATCTTTGAGTTTCAATTTTGCGATCTTTGAGTTTCAATCTTGCAATCTTGGAGTTTCAATCTTGCGAACTTTGAATTTCATTCTTGCGATCTTAGAATTTCTATCAACCGATCTTTGAGTTTCAATCTTGCGATCTTTAAATTCCAATTTCTTCATCTTTGAGTTTAAAAATTGCGATCTTAGAGTTTCAATCTGGCCATCTTTGAGTTTCAATCTTGTGATCTATTAGTTTCATTCTTGCGATCTTTGAGATTAAATCTTGCGAACTTTGAGTTTTAATCTTGCCATCTATGAGTTTCAATCTTGCGATCTTTGAGTTTCAATCGTGCCATCTTATAATATTAATCTTGCAATCTTTAAGTTTCAATCTTGCGATCTTTGAGTTTCAATCTTGCCATCTTTGAGGTTCAATCTTGCGATCTTTGAGTTTAATTCTTGCGATCTTTGAGTTTCAATCTTGCGATCTTTGAGTTTCAATCTTGCCATCTTTGAGTTTCAACCTTGCCATCTTTGAGTTTCAATCTTGCGATCTTTGAGTTTCAATCTTGCCATCTATGAGTTTAAATCTCTCGATCTTTGAGTTTTAATCATGCCATCTTTGAGTTTCAATCTTGCGATCTTTCAGTTTCAATCGTGCGATCTTTGAGTTTCAATCTTGCGATCTTTGAGTTTCAATCTTGCGATCTTTAAGTTTCAATCTTGCGCTCTTTGAGTTTCAATCTTGCGATCTTTGAGTTTCAATCTTGCCATCTTTGAGTTTTAATCTTGCAATTTTTGAGTTTCAATCTTGCGATCTTTAAGTTTCAATCTTGCGATCTTTGAGTTTTAATCTTGCCATTTTTTAGTTTCAATCTTGCGATCTTTGAGTTTTAATCTTTCGATCTTTGAGTTTCAATCTTACGATCTTTAAGTTTCAAACTTGCGATCTTTGATTTTTAATCTTGCTATCTTTGAGTTTCAATCTTGCGATCTTTGAGTTACAATCTTGCCATCTTTGAGTTTCAATCTTGCCATCTTTGAGTTTCAACCTTGCCATCTTTGAGTTACAATCTTGCGATCTTTGAGTTTCTATCTTTTAATCTATGAGTTTAAATCTCTTGATCTTTGAGTTTTAATCATGCCTTCTTTGAGTTTCAATCTTGCGATCTTTCAGTCTCAATCGTGCGATCTTTTAGTTTCAATCTTGCGATCTTTGAGTTTCCATCTTGCGATCTTTAAGTTTCAATCTTGCGATCTTTGAGTTTTAATCTTGTGATCTTTGAGTTTCAATCTTGCCATCTTTGAGTTTTAAAATTGCGATGTTAGACTTTCAATCTTGCCATCTTCGAGTTATAATCTTGATATCTTTGATTTTCAATCTTGCGATCTTTGAGTTTCAATCTTGCCATCTTTGAGTTTCAATCTTGCGATCTTTGAGTTTCAATCTTGCGATCTTTGAGTTTTATTCTTGCGATGTTTGAGTTTTAATCTTGCGATCTTTGAGTTTCAATCTTGCCATCTTTGAGTTTTAATCTTGCCATCTTTGATTTTTAATCTTTCGATCTTTGAGTTTCAATTTTGCGATCTTTGAGTTTCAATCTTGCAATCTTAGAGTTTCAATCTTGCGAACTTTGAATTTCATTCTTGCGATCTTTGTGTTTCAATCAACCGATCTTTGAGTTTCAATCTTGCGATCTTTAAGTTTCAAACTTA
Source organism: Stictocephala bisonia (assembly GCA_035578905.1). Lineage (NCBI taxonomy): Eukaryota > Metazoa > Arthropoda > Insecta > Hemiptera > Membracidae > Stictocephala > Stictocephala bisonia. The sequence continues at coordinate 99,945 of JAQJVL010001537.1, forward strand.
CGATCTTTGAGTTTCAATCTTGCCATCTTTGAGTTTTAAAATTGCGATCTTGGACTATCATTCTTGCAATCTTTGAGTTATAATCTTGCTATCTTTGAGTTTCAATCTTGCGATCTTTGAGTTTCAATCTTGCAATCTTTAAGTTCCAATTTCTTCATCTTCGAGTTTCCAAATTGCGATCTTTGAGTTTCAATCTTGCAATCTTGGAGTTTCAATCTTGCGAACATTGAATTTCATTCTTGCGATCTTTGAGTTTCAATCAATCGATCTTTGAGTTTCAATCTTGCGATCTTTGAGTTCCAATTTCTTCTTCTTTGAGTTTCAAAATTGCGATCTTTGAGTTTCAATATGGCCATCTTTGAGTTTCAATCTTGTGATCTTTTAGTTTCATTCTTGCGATCTTTGAGTTTAAATCTTGCGAACTTTGAGTTTTAATCTTGCCATCTATGAATTTCATTCTTGCGATCTTTGAGTTTCAATCAATCGATCTTTGAGTTTCAATCTTGCGATCTTTGAGTTCCAATTTCTTCATCTTTGAGTTTCAAAATATCGATCTTAAATTTTCAATCTTGCCCTCTTTGAGTTATAATCTTGCTATCTTTGAGTTTCAATCTTGCGATCTTTGAGTTTCAATCATGCGATCTTTGAGTTTCAATCTTGCGATCTTTGAGTTTCAATCTTGCCATCTTTGAGTTTCTATCTTGCCATCTTTGAGGTTCAATCTTGCAAACTTTGAGTTTAATTCTTGCGATCTTTGAGTTTCAATCTTGCGATCTTTGATTTTCAATCTTGCCATCTTTGAGTTTCAGCCTTGCCATCTTTGAGATTCAATCTTGCGATCTTTGAGTTTCAATCTTTTAATCTATGAGTTTAAATCTCTTGATCTTTGAGTTTTATTCATGCCATCTTTGAGTTTCAATCTTGCGATCTTTCAGTCTCAATCGTGCGATCTTTGAGTTTCAATCTTGCGATCTTTGAGTTTTAATCTTGCGATCTTTAAGTTTTAATCTTGTGATCTTTGAGTTTCAATCTTGTGATCTTTGAGTTTCAATCTTGCCATCTTTGAGTTTTAAAATTGCGATGTTAGACTTTTAATCTTGCCATCTTCGAGTTATAATCTTGATATCTTTGATTTTCAATCTTGCGATCTTTGAGTTTTAATCTTGCCATCTTTGAGTTTCAATCTTGCAATCTTTGAGTTTCAATCTTGCGATCTTTGAGTTTCAATCTTGCGATCTTTGAGTTTTATTCTTGCGATGTTTGAGTTTCAATCTTGCGATGTTTGAGTTTCAATCTTGCCATCTTTAAGTTTTAATCTTGCCATCTTTGAGTTTCAATCTTTTGATCTTTGAGTTTCAATTTTGCGATCTTTGAGTTCCAATCTTGCAATCTTAGAGTTTCAATCTTGCGAACTTTGAATTTCATTCTTGCGATCTTTGTGTTTCAATCAACCGATCTTTGAGTTTCAATCTTGCGATCTTTAAGTTTCAAACTTGCGATCTTTGAGTTTCAATCTTGCCATCTTTCAGTTTCAAAATTGCGATCCTGGACTTTCATTCTTGCAATCTTTGAGTTATAATCTTGCTATCTTTGAGTTTCAATCTTGCGATCTTTGATTTTCAATCTTGCCATCTTTGAGTTTCAATCTTACCATCTTTGAGTTTCAATCTTGCGATCTTTGAGTTTCAATTTTGCGATCTTTGAGTTTCAATCTTGCAATCTTATAGTTTCAATCTAGCGAACTTTGAATTTCATTCTTGCGATCTTTGAGTTTCTATCAACCGATCTTTGAGTTTCAATCTTGCGATCTTTGAGTTCCAATTTCTTCATCTTTCAGTTTCTAAATTGCGATCTTTGAGTTTTAATCTGGCCATATTTGAGTTTCAATCTTGCGATCTTTCAGTTTAATTCTTGCGATCTTTGAGTTTATATCTTGCGAACTTTGAGTTTTAATCTTGCCATCTATGAGTTTAAATCTTACGATCTTTGAGTTTCAATCTTGCCATCTTTGAATATTAATCTTGCAATCTTTGAGTTTCAATCTTGCTATCTTTAAGGTTCAATCTTGTGATCTTTGAGTTTAATTCTTGCGATCTTTTAGTTTCAATCTTGCGATCTTTGAGTTTCAATCTTGCCATCTTTGTGTTTCAACTTTGCTATCTTTGAGTTTGAATCTTGCGATCTTTGAGTTTCAATCTTGCGATCTTTGAGTTTCAATCTTGCAATCTTGGAGTTTCAATCTTGCGAACATTGAATTTCATTCTTGCGATCTTTGAGTTTCAATCAATCGATCTTTGAGTTTCAATCTTGCGATCTTTGAGTTCCAATTTCTTCATCTTTGAGTTTCAAAATTGCGATCTTTGAGTTTCAATCTGGCCATCTTTGAGTTTCAATCTTGTGATCTTTTAGTTTCATTCTTGCGATCTTTGAGTTTAAATCATGCGAACTTTGAGTTATAATCTTGCCATCTATGAATTTCATTCTTGCGATCTTTGAGTTTCAATCAATCGATCTTTGAGTTTCAATCTTGCGATCTTTGAGTTCCAATTTCTTCATCTTTGAATTTCAAAATTGCGATCTTTGAGTTTCAATCTGGCCATCTTTGAGTTTCAATCTTGCCATCTTTGAGGTTCAATCTTGAGATCTTTGAGTTTAAATCTTGCGATCTTTGAGTTTTAATCTTACGATCTTTGAGTTTCAATCTTGCCATCTTTGAGTTTCAACCTTGCCATTTTGAGTTTCAATCTTGCGATCTTTGAATTTCAATCTTGCGATCTATGAGTTTAAATCTTGCATCTTTGAGTTTAATCATGCCATCTTTGAGTTTTAATCTTGCGATCTTTCAGTTTCAATCGTGCGATATTTGAGTTTCAATCTTGTGATCTTTGAGTTTCAATCTTGCGCTCTTTGAGTTTCAATCTTGCAATATTTGAGTTTCAATCTTGCGATCTTTTAGTTTCAATCTTGCGATCTTTGAGTTTCAATCTTGCTATCTTTGAGTTTCAATCTTGCGATCATTGAGTTTCAATCATGCGATCTTTGAGTTTCAATCTTGCGATCTTTGAGTTTCAATCTTGCCATCTTTGAGTTTCAATCTTGCCATCTTTGAGGTTCAATCTTGCAAACTTTGAGTTTAATTCTTGCGATCTTTGAGTTTCAATCTTGCGATCTTTGAGTTTCAATCTTGCCATCTTTGAGTTTCAACCTTGCCATCTTTGAGATTCAATCTTGCGATCTTTGAGTTTCAATCTTTTAATCTATGAGTTTAAATCTCTTGATCTTTGAGTTTTATTCATGCCATCTTTGAGTTTCAATCTTGCGATCTTTCAGTCTCAATCGTGCGATCTTTGAGTTTCAATCTTGCGATCTTTGAGTTTCAATCTTGCGATCTTTAAGTTTTAATCTTGTGATCTTTGAGTTTCAATCTTGTGATCTTTGAGTTTCAATCTTGCCATCTTTGAGTTTTAAAATTGCGATGTTAGACTTTCAATCTTGCCATCTTCGAGTTATAATCTTGATATCTTTGATTTTCAATCTTGCGATCTTTGAGTTTTAATCTTGCCATCTTTGAGTTTCAATCTTGCAATCTTTGAGTTTCAATCTTGCGATCTTTGAGTTTCAATCTTGCGATCTTTGAGTTTTATTCATGCGATGTTTGAGTTTCAATCTTGCCATCTTTAAGTTTTAATCTTGCCATCTTTGAGTTTCAATCTTTCGATCTTTGAGTTTCAATTTTGCGATCTTTGAGTTCCAATCTTGCAATCTTGGAGTTTCAATCTTGCGAACTTTGAATTTCATTCTTGCGATCTTTGTGTTTCAATCAACCGATCTTTGAGTTTCAATCTTGCGATCTTTAAGTTTCAAACTTGCGATCTTTGAGTTTCAATCTTGCCATCTTTCAGTTTCAAAATTGCGATCTTGGACTTTCATTCTTGCAATCTTTGAGTTATAATCTTGCTATCTTTGAGTTTCAATCTTGCGATCTTTGAGTTTCAATCTTGCCATCTTTGAGTTTCAATCTTACCATCTTTGAGTTTCAATCTTGCGATCTTTGAGTTTCAATTTTGCGATCTTTGAGTTTCAATCTTGCAATCTTATAGTTTCAATCTAGCGAACTTTGAATTTCATTCTTGCGATCTTTGAGTTTCTATCAACCGATCTTTGAGTTTCAATCTTGCGATCTTTGAGTTCCAATTTCTTCATCTTTCAGTTTCCAAATTGCGATCTTTGAGTTTTAATCTGGCCATATTTGAGTTTCAATCTTGCGATCTTTCAGTTTAATTCTTGCGATCTTTGAGTTTCAATCTTGCGAACTTTGAGTTTTAATCTTGCCATCTATGAGTTTAAATCTTACGATCTTTGAGTTTCAATCTTGCCATCTTTGAATATTAATCTTGCAATCTTTGAGTTTCAATCTTGCTATCTTTAAGGTTCAATCTTGTGATCTTTGAGTTTAATTCTTGCGATCTTTTAGTTTCAATCTTGCGATCTTTGAGTTTCAATCTTGCCATCTTTGAGTTTCAACTTTGCCATCTTTGAGTTTCAATCTTGCGATCTTTGAATTTCAATCTTGCGATCTTTGAGTTTCAATCTTGCAATCTTGGAGTTTCAATCTTGCGAACATTGAATTTCATTCTTGCGATCTTTGAGTTTCAATCAATCGATTTTTGAGTTTCAATCTTGCGATCTTTGAGTTCCAATTTCTTCATCTTTGAGTTTCAAAATTGCGATCTTTGAGTTTCAATCTGGCCATCTTTGAGTTTCAATCTTGTGATCTTTTAGTTTCATTCTTGCGATCTTTGAGTTTAAATCTTGCGAACTTTGAGTTTTAATCTTGCCATCTATGAATTTCATTCTTGCGATCTTTGAGTTTCAATCAATCGATCTTTGAGTTTCAATCTTGCGATCTTTGAGTTCCAATTTCTTCATCTTTGAGTTTCAAAATTGCGATCTTTGAGTTTCAATCTGGCCATCTTTGAGTTTCAATCTTGCGATCTTTGAGTTTCAATCTTGCCATCTTTGAGGTTCAATCTTGAGATCTTTGAGTTTAATTCTTGCGATCTTTGAGTTTTAATCTTACGATCTTTGAGTTTCAATCTTGTCATCTTTGAGTTTCAACCTTGCCATCTTTGAGTTTCAACCTTGCGATCTTTGAATTTCAATCTTGCCATCTATGAGTTTAAATCTCTTGATCTTTGAGTTTTAATCATGCCATCTTTGAGTTTTAATCTTGCGATCTTTCAGTTTCAATCGTGCGATATTTGAGTTTCAATCTTGTGATCTTTGAGTTTCAATCTTGCGCTCTTTGAGTTTCAATCTTGCAATATTTGAGTTTCAATCTTGCGATCTTTTAGTTTCAATCTTGCGATCTTTGAGTTTCAATCTTGCTATCTTTGAGTTTCAATCTTGCGATCATTGAGTTTCAATCATGCGATCTTTGAGTTTCAATCTTGCGATCTTTGAGTTTCAATCTTGCCATCTTTGAGTTTCAATCTTGCCATCTTTGAGGTTCAATCTTGCAAACTTTGAGTTTAATTCTTGCGATCTTTGAGTTTCAATCTTGCGATCTTTGAGTTTCAATCTTGCCATCTTTGAGTTTCAACCTTGCCATCTTTGAGATTCAATCTTGCGATCTTTGAGTTTCAATCTTTTAATCTATGAGTTTAAATCTCTTGATCTTTGAGTTTTATTCATGCCATCTTTGAGTTTCAATCTTGCGATCTTTCAGTCTCAATCGTGCGATCTTTGAGTTTCAATCTTGCGATCTTTGAGTTTTCAATCTTGCGATCTTTAAGTTTTAATCTTGTGATCTTTGAGTTTCAATCTTGTGATCTTTGAGTTTCAATCTTGCCATCTTTGAGTTTTAAAATTGCGATGTTAGACTTTCAATCTTGCCATCTTCGAGTTATAATCTTGATATCTTTGATTTTCAATCTTGCGATCTTTGAGTTTTAATCTTGCCATCTTTGAGTTTCAATCTTGCAATCTTTGAGTTTCAATCTTGCGATCTTTGAGTTTCAATCTTGCGATCTTTGAGTTTTATTCTTGCGATGTTTGAGTTTCAATCTTGCGATGTTTGAGTTTCAATCTTGCCATCTTTAAGTTTTAATCTTGCCATCTTTGAGTTTCAATCTTTCGATCTTTGAGTTTCAATTTTGCGATCTTTGAGTTCCAATCTTGCAATCTTGGAGTTTCAATCTTGCGAACTTTGAATTTCATTCTTGCGATCTTTGTGTTTCAATCAACCGATCTTTGAGTTTCAATCTTGCGATCTTTAAGTTTCAAACTTGCGATCTTTGAGTTTCAATCTTGCCATCTTTCAGTTTCAAAATTGCGATCTTGGACTTTCATTCTTGCAATCTTTGAGTTATAATCTTGCTATCTTTGAGTTTCAATCTTGCGATCTTTGAGTTTCAATCTTGCCATCTTTGAGTTTCAACTTTGCCATCTTTGAGTTTCAATCTTGCGATCTTTGAATTTCAATCTTGCGATCTTTGAGTTTCAATCTTGCAATCTTGGAGTTTCAATCTTGCGAACATTGAATTTCATTCTTGCGATCTTTGAGTTTCAATCAATCGATCTTTGAGTTTCAATCTTGCGATCTTTGAGTTCCAATTTCTTCATCTTTCAGTTTCCAAATTGCGATCTTTGAGTTTTAATCCGGCCATATTTGAGTTTCAATCTTGCGATCTTTCAGTTTAATTCTTGCGATCTTTGAGTTTATATCTTGCGAACTTTGAGTTTTAATCTTGCCATCTATGAGTTTAAATCTTACGATCTTTGAGTTTCAATCTTGCCATCTTTGAATATTAATCTTGCAATCTTTGAGTTTCAATCTTGCTATCTTTAAGGTTCAATCTTGTGATCTTTGAGTTTAATTCTTGCGATCTTTTAGTTTCAATCTTGCGATCTTTGAGTTTCAATCTTGCCATCTTTGAGTTTCAACTTTGCCATCTTTGAGTTTCAATCTTGCGATCTTTGAATTTCAATCTTGCGATCTTTGAGTTTCAATCTTGCAATCTTGGAGTTTCAATCTTGCGAACATTGAATTTCATTCTTGCGATCTTTGAGTTTCAATCAATCGATTTTTGAGTTTCAATCTTGCGATCTTTGAGTTCCAATTTCTTCATCTTTGAGTTTCAAAATTGCGATCTTTGAGTTTCAATCTGGCCATCTTTGAGTTTCAATCTTGTGATCTTTTAGTTTCATTCTTGCGATCTTTGAGTTTAAATCTTGCGAACTTTGAGTTTTAATCTTGCCATCTATGAATTTCATTCTTGCGATCTTTGAGTTTCAATCAATCGATCTTTGAGTTTCAATCTTGCGATCTTTGAGTTCCAATTTCTTCATCTTTGAGTTTCAAAATTGCGATCTTTGAGTTTCAATCTGGCCATCTTTGAGTTTCAATCTTGCGATCTTTGAGTTTCAATCTTGCCATCTTTGAGGTTCAATCTTGAGATCTTTGAGTTTAATTCTTGCGATCTTTGAGTTTTAATCTTACGATCTTTGAGTTTCAATCTTGCCATCTTTGAGTTTCAACCTTGCCATCTTTGAGTTTCAATCTTGCGATCTTTGAATTTCAATCTTGCCATCTATGAGTTTAAATCTCTTGATCTTTGAGTTTTAATCATGCCATCTTTGAGTTTTAATCTTGCGATCTTTCAGTTTCAATCGTGCGATATTTGAGTTTCAATCTTGTGATCTTTGAGTTTCAATCTTGCGATCTTTGAGTTTCAATCTTGCAATATTTGAGTTTCAATCTTGCGATCTTTCAGTTTCAATCTTGCGATCTTTGAGTTTCAATCTTGCTATCTTTGAGTTTCAATCTTGCGATCATTGAGTTTCAATCATGCGATCTTTGAGTTTCAATCTTGCGATCTTTGAGTTTCAAACCTGCTATCTTTGAATTTCAATCTTGCGAACTTCGAGTTTCAATCTTGCGATCTTTGCGTTTCAATCCTGCTATCTTTGAGTTTCAATCTTGCAATCTTGGAGTTTAAATCTTGCGAACTTTGAATTTCATTCTTGCGATCTTTGAGTTTCAATCAACCGATCTTTGAGTTTCAATCTTGCGATCTTTAAGTTTCAAACTTGCGATCTTTGAGTTTCAATCTTGCCATCTTTGAGTTTCAAAATTGCGATCTTGGACTTTCAATCTTGCCATCTTTGAGTTATAATCTTGCTATCTTTGAGTTTCAATCTTGCGATCTTTGAGTTTCAATCTTGCCATCTTTGAGTTTTAATCTTACCATCTTTAAATTTCAATCTTGCGATCTTTGAGTTTCAATTTTGCGATCTTTGAGTTTCAATCTTGCAATCTTTGAGTTTCAATCAACCGATCTTTGAATTTTATTCTTGCGATCTTTGAGTTTCAATCAACCGATCTTTGAGTTTCAATCTTGCGATCTTTGAGTTCCAATTTCTTCATCTTTGAGTTTCAAAATTGCGATCTTTGAGTTTCAATCTGGCCATATTGGAGTTTCAATCTTGCGATCTTTCAGTTTTATTCTTGCAATCTTTGAGTTTCAATCTTGCGAACTTTGAGTTTTAATATTGCGATCTTTGAGTTTTAATCTTGCGATCTTTGAGTTTCAATCTTGTTATCTTTGAGATTCAATTTTGCCATTCTTGAGTTTCAAAATTGCGATCTTGGACTTTCAATCTTGCCATCTTTGAGTTATAATCTTGCTATCTTTGAGTTTCAATCTTGCGATCTTTGAGTTTCAATCTTGCCATCTTTGAGTTTCAAAATTGCGATCTTAAACTTTCAATCTTGCCCTCTTTGAGTTATAATCTTGCTATCTTTGAGTTTCAATCTTGCGATCTTTGAGTTTCAATCATGCGATCTTTGAGTTTCAATCTTGCGATCTTTGAGTTTCAAACTTGCTATCTTTGAATTTCAATTTTGCGAACTTCGAGTTTCAATCTTGCGATCTTAGAGTTTCAATCTTGCGATCTTTGAGTTTCAATCTTGCGATCTTTGAGTTTCTATCTTGCGATCTTTGAGTTTTAATCTTGCGATCTTTGAGTTTTAATCTTGCGATCTTTTAGTTTTAATCTTGCCATCTTTGAGTTTCAATCTTGCGATCTTTGAGTTTCAATCTTGCGATCTTTGAATTTCAATCTTGCGATCTTTGAGTTTCAATCTTGCGATCTTTGAGTTTCAATAATGCGATCTTTGAGTTTCAATCTTGCTATCTTTGAGTTTCAATCTTGCAATATTTGAGTTTCAATCTTGCGATATTTCAGTCTCATTCTTGCGATCTTTGAGTTTCAATCTTGCGATCTCTGAGTTTCAATCTTGCGATCTCTGAGTTTAATTCTTGCGATCATTGAGTTTAATTCTTGCGATCTTTGAGTTTCAATCTTACGATCTTTGAGTTTCAAAATTGCGATCTTGGACTCTCAATCTTGCCATCTTTGAGTTATAATCTTGCTATCTTTGAGTTTCAATCTTGTGATCTTTGAGTTTCAATCTTGCCATCTTTGAGTTTCAATCTTGCGAGCTTTAAGTTTCAATCTTGCGATCTTTGAGTTTTAATCTTGCGATCTTTCAGTTTTAATCGTGCGATATTTGAGTTTCAATCTTGTGATCTTTGAGTTTTAATCATGCCATCTTTGAGTTTTAATCTTGCGATCTTTCAGTTTTAATCGTGCGATATTTGAGTTTCAATCTTGTGATCTTTGAGTTTCAATCTTGCGATCTTTGAGTTTCAATCTTGCAATATTTGAGTTTCAATCTTGCGATCTTTCAGTTTCAATCTTGCGATCTTTGAGTTTCAATCTTGCTATCTTTGAGTTTCAATCTTGCGATCATTGAGTTTCAATCATGCGATCTTTGAGTTTCAATCTTGCGATCTTTGAGTTTCAAACCTGCTATCTTTGAATTTCAATCTTGCGAACTTCGAGTTTCAATCTTGCGATCTTTGCGTTTCAATCCTGCTATCTTTGTGTTTCAATCTTGCAATCTTGGAGTTTAAATCTTGCGAACTTTGAATTTCATTCTTGCGATCTTTGAGTTTCAATCAACCGATCTTTGAGTTTCAATCTTGCGATCTTTACGTTTCAAACTTGCGATCTTTGAGTTTCAATCTTGCCATCTTTGAGTTTTAAAATTGCGATCTTGGACTTTCAATCTTGCCATCTTTGAGTTATAATCTTGCTATCTTTGAGTTTCAATCTTGCGATCTTTGAGTTTCAATCTTGCCATCTTTGAGTTTTAATCTTACCATCTATGAGTTTCAATCTTGCGATCTTTGAGTTTCAATTTTGCGATCTTTGAGTTTCAATCTTGCAATCTTGGAGTTTCAATCTTGCAAACTTTGAATTTCATTCTTGCGATCTTTGAGTTTCAATCAACCGATCTTTGAGTTTCAATCTTGCGATCTTTGAGTTCCAATTTCTTCATCTTTAAGTTTCAAAATTGCGATCTTTGAGTTTCAATCTGATCATATTTGTGTTTCAATCTTGCGATCTTTCAGTTTTATTCATGCAATCTTTGAGTTTCAATCTTGCGAACTTTGAGTTTTAATCTTGCGATCTTTGAGTTTTAATCTTGCGATCTTTGAGTTTCAATCTTGTTATCTTTGAGTTTTAATTTTGCCATCTTTGAGTTTCAAAATTGCGATCTTGGACTTTCAATCTTGCCATCTTTGAGTTATAATCTTGCTATCTTTGAGTTTCAATCTTGCGATCTTTGGTTTTCAATCTTGCCATCTTTGAGTTTCAAAATTGCGATCTTAAACTTTCAATCTTGCCCTCTTTGAGTTATAATCTTGCTATCTTTGAGTTTCAATCTTGCGATCTTTGAGTTTCAATCATGCGATCTTTGAGTTTCAATCTTGCGATCTTTGAGTTTCAAACATGCGATCTTTGAGTTTCAATCTTGCGATCTTTGAGTTTCAAACTTGCGATCTTTGAATTTCAATCTTGCGATCTTTGAGTTTCAATCTTGCGATCTTTGAGTTTCAATAATGCGATCTTTGAGTTTCAATCTTGCCATCTTTGAGTTTCAATCTTGCAATATTTGAGTTTCAATCTTGCGATATTTCAGTCTCATTCTTGCGATCTTTGAGTTTCAATCTTGCGATCTCTGAATTTCAATCTTGCGATCTCTGAGTTTCAATCCTGCGATCTTTGTGTTTAAATCTTGCGATCTTTGAGTTTCTATCTTTCGATCTTTGAGATTCAAAATTGCGCTCTTGGACTTTCAATCTTGCCATCTTTGAGTTATAATCTTGCTATCTTTGAGTTTCAATCTTGCGATCTTTGAGTTTCAATCTTGCCATCTTTGAGTTTTAATCTTACCATCTATGAGTTTCAATCTTGCGATCTTTGAGTTTCAATTTTGCGATCTTTGAGTTTCAATCTTGCAATCTTGGAGTTTCAATCTTGCAAACTTTGAATTTCATTCTTGCGATCTTTGAGTTTCAATCAACCGATCTTTGAGTTTCAATCTTGCGATCTTTGAGTTCCAATTTCTTCATCTTTAAGTTTCAAAATTGCGATCTTTGAGTTTCAATCTGACCATATTTGTGTTTCAATCTTGCGATCTTTCAGTTTTATTCATGCAATCTTTGAGTTTCAATCTTGCGAACTTTGAGTTTTAATCTTGCGATCTTTGAGTTTTAATCTTGCGATCTTTGAGTTTCAATCTTGCCATCTTTGAGTTTCAATTTTGCCATCTTTGAGTTTCAAAATTTCGATCTTGGACTTTCAATCTTGCCATCTTTGAGTTATAATCTTGCTATCTTTCAGTTTCAATCTTGCGATCTTTGGTTTCAATCTTGCCATCTTTGAGTTTCAAATTTGCGATCTTGGACTTTCAATCTTGCCATCTTTGAGTTATAATCTTGCTATCTTTCAGTTTCAATCTTGCGATCTTTGAGTCTCAATCGTGCGATCTTTGAGTTTCAATCTTGCGATCTTTGAGTTTCAATCTTGCGATCTTTGAGTTTCAATCTTGCGATCTTTGAGTTTCAATCTTGCGATCTTTGAGTTTCAATCATGCGATCTTTGAGTTTCAATCTTGCGATCTTTGAGTTTCAATCTTGCGATCTTTGAGTTTCAATCTTGCGATCTTTGAGTTTCAATCTTGCGATCTTTGAGTTTCAATCTTGCGATATTTGAGTTCATTCTTGCGATCTTTGAGTTTCAATCTTGCGATCTTTGAGTTTCAATCTTGCGATCTCTGAGTTCTAATTCTTGCGATCTTGAGTTTCAATCTTGCGATCTTTGAGTTTCAATCTTACGATCTTTGAGTTTCAAACTTGCGATCTTGGACTTTCAATCTTGCCATCTTTGAGTTATAATCTTGCTATCTTTGAGTTTCAATCTTACGATCTTTGAGTTTCAATCTTGCCATCTTTGAGTTTCAATCTTGCGAGCTTTAAGTTTCAATCTTGCGATCTTTGAGTTTTAATCTTGTGATCTTTGAATTTCAATCTTGCCATCTATGAGTTTAAATCTCTTGATCTTTGAGTTTTAATCATGCCATCTTTGCGTTTTAATCTTGCGATCTTTCAGTTTCAATCGTGCGATATTTGAGTTTCAATCTTGTGATCTTTGAGTTTCAATCTTGCGATCTGTGAGTTTCAATCTTGCAATATTTGAGTTTCAATCTTGCGATCTTTCAGTTTCAATCTTGCGATCTTTGAGTTTCAATCTTGCTATCTATGAGTTTCAATCTTGCGATCATTGAGTTTCAATCATGCGATCTTTGAGTTTCAATCTTGCGATCTTTCAGTCTCAATCGTTCGATCTTAGAGTTTCAATCTTGCGATCTTTGAGTTTCAATCTTGCGATCTTTAAGTTTCAATCTTGCGATCTTTGAGTTTTAATCTTGTGATCTTTGAGTTTCAATCTTGCCATCTTTTAGTTTCAAAATTGCGATGTTTGACTTTCAATCTTGCCATCTTCGAGTTATAATCTTGATATCTTTGAGTTTCAAACTTGCGATCTTTGAGTTTCAATCTTGCCATCTTTGAGTTTCAATCTTGCAATCTTTGAGTTTCAATCTTGCGATCTTTAAGTCTCAATCTTGCGATCTTTGAGTTTCAATCTTGCGATCTTTAAATTTCAATCTTGCGATCTTTGAGTTTTATTCTTGCGATGTTTGAGTTTCAATCTTGCGATGTTTGAGTTTCAATCTTGCCATCTTTGAGTTTCAATCTTGCCATCTATGAGTTTCAATCTTTCGATGTTTGAGTTTCAATTTTGCGATCTTTGAGTTTCAATCTTGCAATCTTGGAGTTTTAATCTTGCGAACTTTGAATTTCATTCTTGCGATCTTTGAGTTTCAATCAACCGATCTTTGAGTTTCAATCTTGCGATCTTTTAGTTTCAAACTTGCGATCTTTGAGTTTCAATCTTGCCATCTTTGAGTTTCAAAATTGCGATGTTGGACTTTCATTCTTACCATCTTTGAGTTATAATCTTGCTATCTTTGAGTTTCAATCTTGCGATCTTTGAGTTTCAATTTTGCGATCTTTGAGTTTCAATCTTGCAATATTTGAGTTTCAATCTTGCGATCTTTTAGTTTCAATCTTGCGATCTTTGAGTTTCAATCTTGCTATCTTTGAGTTTCAATCTTGCGATCATTGAGTTTCAATCATGCGATCTTTGAGTTTCAATCTTGCGATCTTTGAGTTTCAAACCTGCTAGCTTTGAATTTCAATCTTGCGAACTTCGAGTTTCAATCTTGCGATCTTTGCGTTTCAATCCTGCTATCTTTGAGTTTCAATCTTGCAATCTTGGAGTTTAAATCTTGCGAACTTTGAATTTCATTCTTGCGATCTTTGAGTTTCAATCAACCGATCTTTGAGTTTTAATCTTGCGATCTTTGAGTTTCAATCTCGTTATCTTTGAGTTTCAATTTTGCCATCTTTGAGTTTCAAAATTGCGATCTTGGACTTTCAATCTTGCCATCTTTGAGTTATAATCTTACCATCTATGAGTTTCAATCTTCCGATCTTTGAGTTTCAATTTTGCGATCTTTGAGTTTCAATCTTGCAATCTTGGAGTTTCAATCTTGCAAACTTTGAATTTCATTCTTGCGATCTTTGAGTTTCAATCAACCGATCTTTGAGTTTCAATCTTGCGATCTTTGAGTTCCAATTTCTTCATCTTTGAGTTTCAAAATTGCGATCTTGGACTTTCAATCTTGCCATCTTTGAGTTATAATCTTGCTATCTTTGAGTTTCAATCTTGCGATCTTTGGTTTTCAATCTTGCCATCTTTGAGTTTCAAAATTGCGATCGTAAACTTTCAATCTTGCCCTCTTTGAGTTATAATCTTGCTATCTTTGAGTTTCAATCTTGCGATCTTTGAGTTTCAATCATGCGATCTTTGAGTTTCAATCTTGCGATCTTTGAGTTTCAAACATGCGATCTTTGAGTTTCAATCTTGCGATCTTTGAGTTTCAAACTTGCGATCTTTGAATTTCAGTCTTTGCGATCTTTTTGTTTCAATCTTGCGATCTTTGAGTTTCAATAATGCGATCTTTGAGTTTCAATCTTGCCATCTTTGAGTTTCAATCTTGCAATATTTGAGTTTCAATCTTGCGATATTTCAGTCTCATTCTTGCGATCTTTGAGTTTCAATCTTGCGATCTCTGAATTTCAATCTTGCGATCTCTGAGTCTAATTCTTGCGATCATTGAGTTTAATTCTTGCGATCTTTGAGTTTCAATCTTACGATCTTTGAGTTTCAAAATTGCGATCTTGGACTTTCAATCTTGCCATCTTTGAGTTATAATCTTGCTATCTTTGAGTTTCAATCTTGTGATCTTTGAGTTTCAATCTTGCCATCTTTGAGTTTCAATCTTGCGAGCTTTAAGTTTCAATCTTGCGATCTTTGAGTTTTAATCTTGCGATCTTTGAATTTCAATCTTGCGATCTTTGAGTTTTAAATCTTGCCATCTTTGAGTTTCAATCTTGCGATCTTTGAGTTTCAATAATGCGATCTTTGAGTTTCAATCTTGCCGATCTTTGAGTTTCAATCTTGCGAATATTTGAGTTTCAATCTTGCGATATTTGCAGTCTCATTCTTGCGATCTTTGAGTTTCAATCTTGCGATCTCTGAAGTTTCAATCTTGCGATCTTCTGAGTCTAATTCTTGCGATCATTGAGTTTAATTCTTGCGATCTTTGAGTTTCAATCTTGACGATCTTTGAGTTTCAAAATTGCGATCTTGGACTTTCAATCTTGCCATCTTTGAGTTATAATCTTGCTATCTTTGAGTTTCAATCTTGCGATCTTTGAGTTTCAATCTTGCCATCTTTGAGTTTTAATCTTACCATCTATGAGTTTCAATCTTGCGATCTTTGAGTTTCAATTTGCGATCTTTGAGTTTCAATCTTGCAATCTTGGAGTTTCAATCTTGCAAACTTTGAATTTCATTCTTGCGATCTTTGAGTTTCAATCAACCGATCTTTGAGTTTCAATCTTGCGATCTTTGAGTTCCAATTTCTTCATCTTTAAGTTTCAAAATTGCGATCTTTGAGTTTCAATCTGACCATATTTGTGTTTCAATCTTGCGATCTTTCAGTTTTATTCATGCAATCTTTGAGTTTCAATCTTGCGAACTTTGAGTTTTAATCTTGCGATCTTTGAGTTTTAATCTTGCGATCTTTGAGTTTCAATCTTGTTATCTTTGAGTTTTAATTTTGCCATCTTTGAGTTTCAAAATTGCGATCTTGGACTTTCAATCTTGCCATCTTTGAGTTATAATCTTGCTATCTTTGAGTTTCAATCTTGCGATCTTTGGTTTTCAATCTTGCCATCTTTGAGTTTCAAAATTGCGATCTTAAACTTTCAATCTTGCCCTCTTTGAGTTATAATCTTGCTATCTTTGAGTTTCAATCTTGCGATCTTTGAGTTTCAATCATGCGATCTTTGAGTTTCAATCTTGCGATCTTTGAGTTTCAAACATGCGATCTTTGAGTTTCAATCTTGCGATCTTTGAGTTTCAAACTTGCGATCTTTGAATTTCAATCTTGCGATCTTTGAGTTTCAATCTTGCGATCTTTGAGTTTCAATAATGCGATCTTTGAGTTTCAATCTTGCCATCTTTGAGTTTCAATCTTGCAATATTTGAGTTTCAATCTTGCGATATTTCAGTCTCATTCTTGCGATCTTTGAGTTTCAATCTTGCGATCTCTGAATTTCAATCTTGCGATCTCTGAGTCTAATTCTTGCGATCATTGAGTTTAATTCTTGCGATCTTTGAGTTTCAATCTTACGATCTTTGAGTTTCAAAATTGCGATCTTGGACTTTCAATCTTGCCATCTTTGAGTTATAATCTTGCTATCTTTGAGTTTCAATCTTGTGATCTTTGAGTTTCAATCTTGCCATCTTTGAGTTTCAATCTTGCGAGCTTTAAGTTTCAATCTTGCGATCTTTGAGTTTTAATCTTGTGATCTTTGAATTTCAATCTTGCCATCTATGAGTTTAAATCTCTTGATCTTTGAGTTTTAATCATGCCATCTTTGCGTTTTAATCTTGCGATCTTTCAGTTTCAATCGTGCGATATTTGAGTTTCAATCTTGTGATCTTTGAGTTTCAATCTTGCGATCTGTGAGTTTCAATCTTGCAATATTTGAGTTTCAATCTTGCGATCTTTCAGTTTCAATCTTGCGATCTTTGAGTTTCAATCTTGCTATCTATGAGTTTCAATCTTGCGATCATTGAGTTTCAATCATGCGATCTTTGAGTTTCAATCTTGCGATCTTTCAGTCTCAATCGTTCGATCTTAGAGTTTCAATCTTGCGATCTTTGAGTTTCAATCTTGCGATCTTTAAGTTTCAATCTTGCGATCTTTGAGTTTTAATCTTGTGATCTTTGAGTTTCAATCTTGCCATCTTTTAGTTTCAAAATTGCGATGTTTGACTTTCAATCTTGCCATCTTCGAGTTATAATCTTGATATCTTTGAGTTTCAAACTTGCGATCTTTGAGTTTCAATCTTGCCATCTTTGAGTTTCAATCTTGCAATCTTTGAGTTTCAATCTTGCGATCTTTAAGTCTCAATCTTGCGATCTTTGAGTTTCAATCTTGCGATCTTTAAATTTCAATCTTGCGATCTTTGAGTTTTATTCTTGCGATGTTTGAGTTTCAATCTTGCGATGTTTGAGTTTCAATCTTGCCATCTTTGAGTTTCAATCTTGCCATCTATGAGTTTCAATCTTTCGATGTTTGAGTTTCAATTTTGCGATCTTTGAGTTTCAATCTTGCAATCTTGGAGTTTTAATCTTGCGAACTTTGAATTTCATTCTTGCGATCTTTGAGTTTCAATCAACCGATCTTTGAGTTTCAATCTTGCGATCTTTTAGTTTCAAACTTGCGATCTTTGAGTTTCAATCTTGCCATCTTTGAGTTTCAAAATTGCGATGTTGGACTTTCATTCTTACCATCTTTGAGTTATAATCTTGCTATCTTTGAGTTTCAATCTTGCGATCTTTGAGTTTCAATTTGCGATCTTTGAGTTTCAATCTTGCAATATTTGAGTTTCAATCTTGCGATCTTTTAGTTTCAATCTTGCGATCTTTGAGTTTCAATCTTGCTATCTTTGAGTTTCAATCTTGCGATCATTGAGTTTCAATCATGCGATCTTTGAGTTTCAATCTTGCGATCTTTGAGTTTCAAACCTGCTAGCTTTGAATTTCAATCTTGCGAACTTCGAGTTTCAATCTTGCGATCTTTGCGTTTCAATCCTGCTATCTTTGAGTTTCAATCTTGCAATCTTGGAGTTTAAATCTTGCGAACTTTGAATTTCATTCTTGCGATCTTTGAGTTTCAATCAACCGATCTTTGAGTTTTAATCTTGCGATCTTTGAGTTTCAATCTCGTTATCTTTGAGTTTCAATTTTGCCATCTTTGAGTTTCAAAATTGCGATCTTGGACTTTCAATCTTGCCATCTTTGAGTTATAATCTTACCATCTATGAGTTTCAATCTTCCGATCTTTGAGTTTCAATTTTGCGATCTTTGAGTTTCAATCTTGCAATCTTGGAGTTTCAATCTTGCAAACTTTGAATTTCATTCTTGCGATCTTTGAGTTTCAATCAACCGATCTTTGAGTTTCAATCTTGCGATCTTTGAGTTCCAATTTCTTCATCTTTGAGTTCAAAATTGCGATCTTGGACTTTCAATCTTGCCATCTTTGAGTTATAATCTTGCTATCTTTGAGTTTCAATCTTGCGATCTTTGGTTTTTCAATCTTGCCATCTTTGAGTTTCAAAATTGCGATCGTAAACTTTCAATCTTGCCCTCTTTGAGTTATAATCTTGCTATCTTTGAGTTTCAATCTTGCGATCTTTGAGTTTCAATCATGCGATCTTTGAGTTTCAATCTTGCGATCTTTGAGTTTCAAACATGCGATCTTTGAGTTTCAATCTTGCGATCTTTGAGTTTCAAACTTGCGATCTTTGAATTTCAGTCTTGCGATCTTTTTGTTTCAATCTTGCGATCTTTGAGTTTCAATAATGCGATCTTTGAGTTTCAATCTTGCCATCTTTGAGTTTCAATCTTGCAATATTTGAGTTTCAATCTTGCGATATTTCAGTCTCATTCTTGCGATCTTTGAGTTTCAATCTTGCGATCTCTGAATTTCAATCTTGCGATCTCTGAGTCTAATTCTTGCGATCATTGAGTTTAATTCTTGCGATCTTTGAGTTTCAATCTTACGATCTTTGAGTTTCAAAATTGCGATCTTGGACTTTCAATCTTGCCATCTTTGAGTTATAATATTGCTATCTTTGAGTTTCAATCTTGTGATCTTTGAGTTTCAATCTTGCCATCTTTGAGTTTCAATCTTGCGAGCTTTAAGTTTCAATCTTGCGATCTTTGAGTTTTAATCTTGCGATCTTTGAATTTCAATCTTGCCATCTATGAGTTTAAATCTCTTGATCTTTGAGTTTTAATCATGCCATCTTTGAGTTTTAATCTTGCGATCTTTCAGTTTCAATCGTGCGATATTTGAGTTTCAATCTTGTGATCTTTGAGTTTCAATCTTGCGATCTTTGAGTTTCAATCTTGCAATATTTGAGTTTCAATCTTGCGATCTTTCAGTTTCAATCTTGCGATCTTTGAGTTTCAATCTTGCTATCTTTGAGTTTCAATCTTGCGATCATTGAGTTTCAATCATGCGATCTTTGAGTTTCAATCTTGCGATCTTTGAGTTTCAAACCTGCTAGCTTTGAATTTCAATCTTGCGAACTTCGAGTTTCAATCTTGCGATCTTTGCGTTTCAATCCTGCTATCTTTGAGTTTCAATCTTGCAATCTTGGAGTTTAAATCTTGCGAACTTTGAATTTCATTCTTGCGATCTTTGAGTTTCAATCAACCGATCTTTGAGTTTCAATCTTGCGATCTTTAAGTTTCAAACTTGCGATCTTTGAGTTTCAATCTTGCCATCTTTGAGTTTCAAAATTGCGATCTTGGACTTTCAATCTTCCCATCTTTGAGTTATAATCTTGCTATCTTTGAGTTTCAATCTTGCGATCTTTGAGTTTCAATCTTGCCATCTTTGAGTTTTAATCTTACCATCTTTAAATTTCAATCTTGCGATCTTTGAGTTTCAATTTTGCGATCTTTGAGTTTCAATCTTGCAATCTTTGAGTTTCAATCAACCGATCTTTGAATTTCATTCTTGCGATCTTTGAGTTTCAATCAACCGATCTTTGAGTTTCAATCTTGCGATCTTTGAGTTCCAATTTCTTCATCTTTGAGTTTCAAAATTGCGATCTTTGAGTTTCAATCTGGCCATATTGGAGTTTCAATCTTGCGATCTTTCAGTTTTATTCTTGCAATCTTTGAGTTTCAATATTGCGAACTTTGAGTTTTAATCTTGCGATCTTTGAGTTTTAATCTTGCGATCTTTGAGTTTCAATCTCGTTATCTTTGAGTTTCAATTTTGCCATCTTTGAGTTTCAAAATTGCGATCTTGGACTTTCAATCTTGCCATCTTTGAGTTATAATCTTGCTATCTTTGAGTTTCAATCTTGCGATCTTTGAGTTTCAATCTTGCCATCTTTGAGTTTCAAAATTGCGATCTTAAACTTTCAATCTTGCCCTCTTTGAGTTATAATCTTGCTATCTTTGAGTTTCAATCTTGCGATCTTTGAGTTTCAATCATGCGATCTTTGAGTTTCAATCTTGCGATCTTTGAGTTTCAAACTTGCTATCTTTGAATTTCAATTTTGCGAACTTCGAGTTTCAATCTTGCGATCTTAGAGTTTCAATCTTGCGATCTTTGAGTTTCAATCTTGCGATCTTTGAGTTTCTATCTTGCGATCTTTGAGTTTTAATCTTGCGATCTTTGAGTTTTAATCTTGCGATCTTTTAGTTTTAATCTTGCCATCTTTGAGTTTCAATCTTGCGATCTTTGCGTTTCAATCTTGCGATCTTTGACTTTCAATCTTGCGATCTTTGAGTTTCAATCTTGCGATCTTTGAGTTTCAATAATGCGATCTTTGAGTTTCAATCTTGCCATCTTTGAGTTTCAATCTTGCAATATTTGAGTTTCAATCTTGCGATATTTCAGTCTCATTCTTGCGATCTTTGAGTTTCAATCTTGCGATCTCTGAGTTTCAATCTTGCGATCTCTGAGTTTAATTCTTGCGATCATTGAGTTTAATTCTTGCGATCTTTGAGTTTCAATCTTACGATCTTTGAGTTTCAAAATTGCGATCTTGGACTCTCAATCTTGCCATCTTTGAGTTATAATCTTGCTATCTTTGAGTTTCAATCTTGTGATCTTTGAGTTTCAATCTTGCCATCTTTGAGTTTCAATCTTGCGAGCTTTAAGTTTCAATCTTGCGATCTTTGAGTTTTAATTTTGCGATCTTTGAATTTCAATCTTGCCATCTATGAGTTTAAATCTCTTGATCTTTGAGTTTTAATCATGCCATCTTTGAGTTTTAATCTTGCGATCTTTCAGTTTTAATCGTGCGATATTTGAGTTTCAATCTTGTGATCTTTGAGTTTCAATCTTGCGATCTTTGAGTTTCAATCTTGCAATATTTGAGTTTCAATCTTGCGATCTTTCAGTTTCAATCTTGCGATCTTTGAGTTTCAATCTTGCTATCTTTGAGTTTCAATCTTGCGATCATTGAGTTTCAATCATGCGATCTTTGAGTTTCAATCTTGCGATCTTTGAGTTTCAAACCTGCTATCTTTGAATTTCAATCTTGCGAACTTCGAGTTTCAATCTTGCGATCTTTGCGTTTCAATCCTGCTATCTTTGTGTTTCAATCTTGCAATCTTGGAGTTTAAATCTTGCGAACTTTGAATTTCATTCTTGCGATCTTTGAGTTTCAATCAACCGATCTTTGAGTTTCAATCTTGCGATCTTTAAGTTTCAAACTTGCGATCTTTGAGTTTCAATCTTGCCATCTTTGAGTTTTAAAATTGCGATCTTGGACTTTCAATCTTGCCATCTTTGAGTTATAATCTTGCTATCTTTGAGTTTCAATCTTGCGATCTTTGAGTTTCAATCTTGCCATCTTTGAGTTTTAATCTTACCATCTATGAGTTTCAATCTTGCGATCTTTGAGTTTCAATTTTGCGATCTTTGAGTTTCAATCTTGCAATCTTGGAGTTTCAATCTTGCAAACTTTGAATTTCATTCTTGCGATCTTTGAGTTTCAACCAACCGATCTTTGAGTTTAAATTTTGCGATCTTTAAGTTCCAATTTCTTCATCTTTGAGTTTCAAAATTGCGATCTTTGAGTTTCAATCTGACCATATTTGTGTTTCAATCTTGCGATCTTTCAGTTTTATTCATGCAATCTTTGAGTTTCAATCTTGCGAACTTTGAGTTTTAATCTTGCGATCTTTGAGTTTTAATCTTGCGATCTTTGAGTTTCAATCTTGTTATCTTTGAGTTTTAATTTTGCCATCTTTGAGTTTCAAAATTGCGATCTTGGACTTTCAATCTTGCCATCTTTGAGTTATAATCTTGCTATCTTTGAGTTTCAATCTTGCGATCTTTGGTTTTCAATCTTGCCATCTTTGAGTTTCAAAATTGCGATCTTAAACTTTCAATCTTGCCCTCTTTGAGTTATAATCTTGCTATCTTTGAGTTTCAATCTTGCGATCTTTGAGTTTCAATCATGCGATCTTTGAGTTTCAATCTTGCGATCTTTGAGTTTCAAACATGCGATCTTTGAGTTTCAATCTTGCGATCTTTGAGTTTCAAACTTGCGATCTTTGAATTTCAATCTTGCGATCTTTGAGTTTCAATCTTGCGATCTTTGAGTTTCAATAATGCGATCTTTGAGTTTCAATCTTGCCATCTTTGAGTTTCAATCTTGCAATATTTGAGTTTCAATCTTGCGATATTTCAGTCTCATTCTTGCGATCTTTGAGTTTCAATCTTGCTATCTCTGAATTTCAATCTTGCGATCTCTGAGTCTAATTCTTGCGATCATTGAGTTTAATTCTTGCGATCTTTGAGTTTCAATCTTACGATCTTTGAGTTTCAAAATTGCGATCTTGGACTTTCAATCTTGCCATCTTTGAGTTATAATCTTGCTATCTTTGAGTTTCAATCTTGTGATCTTTGAGTTTCAATCTTGCCATCTTTGAGTTTCAATCTTGCGAGCTTTAAGTTTCAATCTTGCGATCTTTGAGTTTTAATCTTGCGATCTTTGTATTTCAATCTTGCCATCTATTAGTTTAAATCTCTTGATCTTTGAGTTTTAATCATGCCATCTTTGCGTTTTAATCTTGCGATCTTTCAGTTTCAATCGTGCGATATTTGAGTTTCAATCTTGTGATCTTTGAGTTTCAATCTTGCGATCTGTGAGTTTCAATCTTGCAATATTTGAGTTTCAATCTTGCGATCTTTCAGTTTCAATCTTGCGATCTTTGAGTTTCAATCTTGCTATCTTTGAGTTTCAATCTTGCGATCATTGAGTTTCAATCATGCGATCTTTGAGTTTCAATCTTGCGATCTTTCAGTCTCAATCGTTCGATCTTAGAGTTTCAATCTTGCGATCTTTGAGTTTCAATCTTGCGATCTTTAAGTTTCAATCTTGCGATCTTTGAGTTTCAATCTTGTGATCTTTGAGTTTCAATCTTGCCATCTTTTAGTTTCAAAATTGCGATGTTTGACTTTCAATCTTGCCATCTTCGAGTTATAATCTTGATATCTTTGAGTTTTAAACTTGCGATCTTTGAGTTTCAATCTTGCCATCTTTGAGTTTCAATCTTGCAATCTTTGAGTTTCAATCTTGCGATCTTTAAGTCTCAATCTTGCGATCTTTGAGTTTCAATATTGCGATCTTTGAGTTTCAATCTTGCGATCTTTGAGTTTTATTCTTGCGATGTTTGAGTTTCAATCTTGCGATGTTTGAGTTTCAATCTTGCCATCTTTGAGTTTCAATCTTGCCATCTTTGAGTTTCAATCTTTCGATGTTTGAGTTTCAATTTTGCGATCTTTGAGTTTCAATCTTGCAATCTTGGAGTTTCAATCTTGCGAACTTTGAATTTCATTCTTGCGATCTTTGAGTTTCAATCAACCGATCTTTGAGTTTCAATCTTGCGATCTTTTAGTTTCAAACTTGCGATCTTTGAGTTTCAATCTTGCCATCTTTAAGTTTCAAAATTGCGATCTTGGACTTTCATTCTTGCCATCTTTGAGTTATAATCTTGCTATCTTTGAGTTTCAATCTTGCGATCTTTGAGTTTCAATTTTGCGATCTTTGAGTTTCAATCTTGCAATCTTGGAGTTTCAATCTTGCGAACTTTGAATTTCATTCTTGCGATCTTAGAATTTCTATCAACCGATCTTTGAGTTTCAATCTTGCGATCTTTAAGTTTCAATCTTGCGATCTTTTAGTTTCAATCTTGCGATCTTTGAGTTTTATTCTTGCGATGTTTGAGTTTTAATCTTGCGATCTTTGAGTTTCAATCTTGCCATCTTTGAGTTTTAATCTTGCCATCTTTGATTTTCAATCTTTCGATCTTTGAGTTTCAATTTTGCGATCTTTGAGTTTCAATCTTGCAATCTTAGAGTTTCAATCTTGCGAACTTTGAATTTCATTCTTGCGATCTTTGTGTTTCAATTAACCGATCTTTGAGTTTCAATCTTGCGATCTTTAAGTTTCAAACTTACGATCTTTGAGTTTCAATCTTGCCATCTTTGAGTTTTAAAATTGCGATCTTGGACTATCATTCTTGCAATCTTTGAGTTATAATCTTGCTATCTTTGAGTTTCAATCTTGCGATCTTTGAGTTACAATCTTGCAATTTTTGAGTTTCAATCTTACCATCTTTGAGTTTCAATCTTGCGATCTTTGAGTTTCAATTTTGCGATCTTTGAGTTTCAATCTTGCAATCTTATAGTTTCAATCTTGCGAACTTTGAATTTCAATATTGCGATCTTTGAGTTTCTATCAACTGATCTTTGAGTTTCAATCTTGCGATCTTTAAGTTCCAATTTCTTCATCTTTGAGTTTCCAAATTGCGATCTTTGAGTTTCAATCTGGCCATATTTGAGTTTCAATCTTGCGATCTTTTAGTTTTATTCTTGCGATCTTTGAGTTTCAATCTTGCGAACTTTGAGTTTTAATCTTGCCATCTATGAGTTTGAATCTTACGATCTTTGAGTTTCAATCTTGCCATCTTTGAATATTAATCTTGCAATCTTTGAGTTTCAATCTTGCTATCTTTAAGGATCAATCTTGTGATCTTTGAGTTTAATTCTTGCGATCCTTTAGTTTCAATCTTGCGATCTTTGAGTTTCAATCTTGCCATCTTTGAGTTTCAATTTTTCCATCTTTGAGTTTCAATCTTGCGATCTTTGAATTTCAATCTTGCGATCTTTGAGTTTCAATCTTGCAATCTTGCAGTTTCAATCTTGCGAACATTGAATTTCATTCTTGCGATCTTTGAGTTCCAATTTCTTCATCTTTGAGTTTTAAAATTGCGATCTTTGAGTTTCAATATGGCCATCTTTGAGTTTCAATCTTGTGATCTTTTAGTTTCATTCTTGCGATCTTTGAGTTTAAATCTTGCGAACTTTGAGTTTTAATCTCCATCTATGAATTTCATTCTTGCGATCTTTGAGTTTCAATCAATCGATCTTTGAGTTTCAATCTTGCGATCTTTGAGTTCCAATTTCTTCATCTTTGAGTTTCAAAATATCGATCTTAAATTTTCAATCTTGCCCTCTTTGAGTTATAATCTTGCTATCTTTAAGTTACAATCTTGCGATCTTTGAGTTTCAATCATGCGATCTTTGAGTTTCAATCTTGCGATCTTTGAGTTTCAATCTTGCCATCTTTGAGTTTCAATCTTGTTATCTTTGAGGTTCAATCTTGCAAACTTTGAGTTTAATTCTTGCGATCTTTGAGTTTCAATCTTGCGATCTTTGAGTTTCAATCTTGCCATCTTTGAGTTTCAACCTTGCCATCTTTGAGTTTCAAAATTGCGATGTTTGACTTTCAATCTTGCCATCTTCGAGTTATAATCTTGATATCTTTGAGTTTCAAACTTGCGATCTTTTAGTTTCAATCTTGCCATCTTTGAGTTTCAATCTTGCAATCTTTGAGATTCAATCTTGCGATCTTTAAGTCTCAATCTTGCGATCTTTGAGTTTCAATCTTGCGATCTTTGAGTTTCAATCTTGCGATCTTTGAGTTTTATTCTTGCGATGTTTGAGTTTCAATCTTGCGATGTTTGAGTTTCAATCTTGCCATTTTGAGTTTCAATCTTGCCATCTTTGAGTTTCAATCTTTCGATCTTTGAGTTTTAATTTGCGATCTTTGAGTTTCAATCTTGCGAACTTTGAATTTCATTCTTGCGATCTTTGAATTTCTATCAACCGATCTTTGAGTTTCAATCTTGCGATCTTTAAATTCCAATTTCTTCATCTTTGAGTTTCCAAATTGCGATCTTTGAGTTTCAATCTGGCCATATTTGAGTTTCAATCTTGTGATCTTTCAGTTTTATTCTTGCGATCTTTGAGTTTCAATCTTGCGAACTTTGAGTTTTAATCTTGCCATCTATGAGTTTAAATCTTGCGATCTTTGAGTTTCAATCTTGCCATCTTTGAATATTAATCTTGCAATCTTTGAGTTTCAATCTTGCGATCTTTGAGTTTCAATCTTGCGATCTTTGAGTTTCAATCTTGCGATCTTTGAGTTTCAATCTTGCAATCTTGGAGTTTCAATCTTGCGAACTTTGAATTTCATTCTTGCGATCTTAGAATTTCTATCAACCGATCTTTGAGTTTCAATCTTGCGATCTTTAAATTCCAATTTCTTCATCTTTGAGTTTCCAAATTGCGATCTTTGAGTTTCAATCTGGCCATATTTGAGTTTCAATCTTGCGAACTTTCAGTTTTATTCTTGCGATCTTTGAGTTTCAATCTTGCAATCTTTGAGTTTTAATCTTGCCATCTATGAGTTTAAATCTTGCGATCTTTGAGTTTCAATCTTGCCATCTTTGAATATTAATCTTGCAATCTTTGAGTTTCAATCTTGCGATCTTTGAGGTTAAATCTTGCGATCTTTGAGTTTAATTCTTGCGATCTTTGAGTTTCAATCTTACGATCTTTGAGTTTCAACCTTGCCATCTTTGAGTTTCAACTTTGCCATCTTTGAATTTCAATCTTACGATCTTTGAGTTTCAATCTTGCGATCTTTGAGTTTCAATTTTGCGATCTTTGAGTTTCAATCTTGCAATCTTATAGTTTCAATCTTGCGAACTTTGAATTTCAATATTGCGATCTTTGAGTTTCTATCAACTGATCTTTGAGTTTCAATCTTGCGATCTTTGAGTTCCAATTTCTTTATCTTTGAGTTGCCAAATTGCGATCTTTGAGTTTCAATCTGGCCATATTTGAGTTTCAATCTTGCGATCTTTCAGTTTTATTCTTGCGATCTTTGAGTTTCAATCTTGCGAACTTTGAGTTTTAATCTTTCCATCTATGAGTTTGAATCTTACGATCTTTGAGTTTCAATCTTGCCATCTTTAAATATTAATCTTGCAATCTTTGAGTTTCAATCTTGCTATCTTTGAGTTTCAATCTTGCGATCTTTGAGTTTCAATCTTTCCATCTATGAGTTTAAATCTCTTGATCTTTGAGTTTTAATCATGCCATCTTTGAGTTTCAATCTTGCGATCTTTCAGTCTCAATCGTTCGATCTTAGAGTTTCAATCTTGCGATCTTTGAGTTTCAATCTTGCGATCTTTAAGTTTCAATCTTGTGATCTTTGAGTTTCAATCTTGCCATCTTTGAGTTTCAAAATTGCGATGTTTGACTTTCAATCTTGCCATCTTCGAGTTATAATCTTGATATCTTTGAGTTTCAAACTTGCGATCTTTGAGTTTCAATATTGCCATCTTTGAGTTTCAATCTTGCAATTTTTGAGTTTCAATCTTGCGATCTTTAAGTCTCAATCTTGCGATCTTTGAGTTTCAATCTTGCGATCTTTGAGTTTCAATCTTGCGATCTTTGAGTTTTATTCTTGCGATGTTTGAGTTTCAATCTTGCGATGTTTGAGTTTCAATCTTGCCATCTTTGAGTTTCAATCTTGCCATCTTTGAGTTTCAATCTTTCGAACTTTGAGTTTCAATTTTGCGATCTTTGAGTTTCAATATTGCAATCTTGGTGTTTCAATCTTGCGAACTTTGAATTTCATTTTTGCGATCTTTGAGTTTCAATCAACCGATCTTTGAGTTTCAATCTTGCGATCTTTTAGTTTCAAACTTGCGATCTTTGAGTTTCAATCTTGCCATCTTTGAGTTTCAAAATTGCGATCTTGGACTTTCATTCTTGCAATCTTTGAGTTATAATCTTGCTATCTTTGAGTTTCAATCTTGCGATCTTTGAGTTTCAATTTTGCGATCTTTGAGTTTCAATCTTGCAATCTTGGAGTTTCAATCTTGCGAACTTTGAATTTCATTCTTGCGATCTTAGAATTTCTATCAACCGATCTTTGAGTTTCAATCTTGCGATCTTTAAATTCCAATTTCTTCATCTTTGAGTTTAAAAATTGCGATCTTAGAGTTTCAATCTGGCCATCTTTGAGTTTCAATCTTGTGATCTTTTAGTTTCATTCTTGCGATCTTTGAGATTAAATCTTGCGAACTTTGAGTTTTAATCTTGCCATCTATGAGTTTCAATCTTGCGATCTTTGAGTTTCAATCGTGCCATCTTATAATATTAATCTTGCAATCTTTAAGTTTCAATCTTGCGATCTTTGAGTTTCAATCTTGCCATCTTTGAGGTTCAATCTTGTGATCTTTGAGTTTAATTCATGCGATCTTTGAGTTTCAATCTTACGATCTTTGAGTTTCAATCTTGCCATCTTTGAGTTTCAACCTTGCTATCTTTGAGTCTCAATCTTGCGATCTTTGAGTTTCAATCTTGCCATCTACGAGTTTAAATCTCTTGATCTTTGAGTTTTAATCATGCCATCTTTGAGTTTCAATCTTGCGATCTTTCAGTTTTAATCGTGCGATCTTTGAGTTTCAATCTTGCGATCTTTGAGTTTCAATCTTGCGATCTTTAAGTTTCAATCTTGCGATCATTGAGTTTCAATCTTGCGATCTTTGAGTTTCAATTTTGCCATCTTTGAGTTTCAATTTTGCAATTTTTGAGTTTCAATCTTGCGATCTTTGAGTTTTAATCTTTCGATCTTTGAGTTTCAATCTTACGATCTTTAAGTTTCAAACTTGCGATCTTGATTTTCAATCTCGCCATCTTTGAGTTTTAAAATTGCGATATTTGACTTTCAATCTTGTCATCTTTGAGTTATAATCTTGCTATCTTTGAGTTTCAATCTTGCGATCTTTGAGTTACAATCTTGCCATCTTTGAGTTTCAATCTTGCCATCTTTGAGTTTCAACCCTGCCATCTTTGAGTTACAATCTTGCGATCTTTGAGTTTCAATCTTTTAATCTATGAGTTTAAATCTCTTGATCTTTGAGTTTTATTCATGCCATCTTTGAGTTTCAATCTTGCGATCTTTCAGTCTCAATCGTGCGATCTTTGAGTTTCAATCTTGCGATCTTTGAGTTTCAATCTTGCGATTTTTAAGTTTTAATCTTGTGATCTTTGAGTTTCAATCTTGTGATCTTTGAGTTTCAATCTTGCCATCTTTGAGTTTTAAAATTGCGATGTTAGACTTTCAATCTTGCCATCTTCGAGTTATAATCTTGATATCTTTGATTTTCAATCTTGCGATCTTTGAGTTTTAATCTTGCCATCTTTGAGTTTCAATCTTGCAATCTTTGAGTTTCAATCTTGCGATCTTTGAGTTTCAATCTTGCGATCTTTGAGTTTTATT
This sequence comes from Stictocephala bisonia, assembly GCA_035578905.1. Classification (NCBI taxonomy): domain Eukaryota; kingdom Metazoa; phylum Arthropoda; class Insecta; order Hemiptera; family Membracidae; genus Stictocephala; species Stictocephala bisonia. The sequence continues at coordinate 129,242 of JAQJVL010001537.1, forward strand.
CTTGCGATGTTTGAGTTTCAATCTTGCGATGTTTGAGTTTCAATCTTGCCATCTTTAAGTTTTAATCTTGCCATCTTTGAGTTTCAATCTTTCGATCTTTGAGTTTCAATTTTGCGATCTTTGAGTTTCCAATCTTGCAATATTGGAGTTTCAATCTTGCGAACTTTGAATTTCATTCTTGCGATCTTTGTGTTTCAATCAACCGATCTTTGAGTTTCAATCTTGCGATCTTTAAGTTTCAAACTTGCGATCTTTGAGTTTCAATCTTGCCATCTTTCAGTTTTAAAATTGCGATCTTGGACTTTCATTCTTGCAATCTTTGAGTTATAATCTTGCTATCTTTGAGTTTCAATCTTGCGATCTTTGAGTTTCAATCTTGCCATCTTTGAGTTTCAATCTTACCATCTTTGAGTTTCAATCTTGCGATCTTTGAGTTTCAATTTTGCGATCTTTGAGTTTCAATCTTGCAATCTTATAGTTTCAATCTTGCGAACTTTGAATTTCATTCTTGCGATCTTTGAGTTTCTATCAACCGATCTTTGAGTTTCAATCTTGCGATCTTTGAAGTTTCAATCTGGCCATATTTGAGTTTCAATCTTGCGATCTTTCAGTTTAATTCTTGCGATCTTTGAGTTTCAATCTTGCGAACTTTGAGTTTTAATCTTGCCATCTATGAGTTTGAATCTTACGATCTTTGAGTTTTAATCTTGCCATCTTTGAATATTAATCTTGCAATCTTTGAGTTTCAATCTTGCTATCTTTAAGGTCCAATCTTGTGATCTTTGAGTTTAATTCTTGCGATCTTTTAGTTTCAATCTTGCGATCTTTGAGTTTGAATCTTGCCATCTTTGAGTTTAAACTTTGCCATCTTTGAGTTTCAATCTTGCGATCTTTGAATTTTAATCTTGCGATCTTTGAGTTTCAATCTTGCAATCTTGGAGTTTCAATCTTGCGAACATTGAATTTCATTCTTGCGATCTTTGAGTTTCAATCAATCGATTTTTGAGTTTCAATCTTGCGATCTTTGAGTTCCAATTTCTTCATCTTTGAGTTTCAAAATTGCGATCTATGAGTTTCAATCTGGCCATCTTTGAGTTTTAATCTTGTGATCTTTTAGTTTCATTCTTGCGATCTTTGAGTTTAAATCTTGCGAACTTTGAGTTTTAATCTTGCCATCTATGAATTTCATTCTTGCGATCTTTGAGTTTCAATCAATCGATCTTTGAGTTTCAATCTTGCGATCTTTGAGTTCCAATTTCTTCATCTTTGAGTTTCAAAATTGCGATCTTTGAGTTTCAATCTGGCCATCTTTGAGTTTCAATCTTGCGATCTTTGAGTTTCAATCTTGCCATCTTTGAGTTTCAATCTTGAGATCTTTGAGTTTAATTCTTGCGATCTTTGAGTTTTAATCTTACGACCTTTGAGTTTCAATCTTGCCATCTTTGAGTTTCAACCTTGCCATCTTTGAGTTTCAATCTTGCGATCTTTGAATTTCAATCTTGCCATCTATGAGTTTAAATCTCTTGATCTTTGAGTTTTAATCATGCCATCTTTGAGTTTTAATCTTGCGATCTTTCAGTTTCAATCGTGCAATATTTGAGTTTCAATCTTGTGATCTTTGAGTTTCAATCTTGCGATCTTTGAGTTTCAATCTTGCAATATTTGAGTTTCAATCTTGCGATTTTTCAGTTTCAATCTTGCGATCTTTGAGTTTCAATCTTGCTATCTTTGAGTTTCAATCTTGCGATCATTGAGTTTCAATCATGCGATCTTTGAGTTTCAATCTTGCGATCTTTGAGTTTCAAACCTGCTATCTTTGAATTTCAATCTTGCGAACTTCGAGTTTCAATCTTGCGATCTTTGTGTTTCAATCCTGCTATCTTTAAGTTTCAATCTTGCAATCTTGGAGTTTAAATCTTGCGAACTTTGAATTTCATTCTTGCGATCTTTGAGTTTCAATCAACCGATCTTTGAGTTTCAATCTTGCGATCTTTAAGTTTCAAACTTGCGATCTTTGAGTTTCAATCTTGCCATCTTTGAGTTTCAAAATTGCGATCTTGGACTTTCAATCTTGCCATCTTTGAGTTATAATCTTGCTATCTTTGAGTTTCAATCTTGCGATCTTTGAGTTTCAATCTTGCCATCTTTGAGTTTTAATCTTACCATCTTTAAATTTTAATCTTGCGATCTTTGAGTTTCAATTTTGCGATCTTTGAGTTTCAATCTTGCAATCTTTGAGTTTCAATCAACCGATCTTTGAATTTCATTCTTGCGATCTTTGAGTTTCAATCAACCGATCTTTGAGTTTCAATCTTGCGATCTTTGAGTTCCATTTTCTTCATCTTTGAGTTTCAAAATTGCGATCTTTGAGTTTCAATCTGGCCATATTTTAGTTTCAATCTTGCGATCTTTTAGTTTTATTCTTGCAATCTTTGAGTTTCAATCTTGCGAACTTTGAGTTTTAATCTTGCGATCTTTGAGTTTTAATCTTGCGATCTTTGAGTTTCAATCTTGTTATCTTTGAGTTTCAATTTTGCCATCTTTGAGTTCCAAATTGCGATCTTGGACTTTCAATCTTGCCATCTTTGAGTTATAATCTTGCTATCTTTGAGTTTCAATCTTGCGATCTTTGAGTTTCAATCTTGCCATCTTTGAGTTTCAAAATTGCGATCTTATACTTTCAAACTTGCCCTCTTTGAGTTATAATCTTGCTATCTTTGAGTTTCAATCTTGCGATCTTTGAGTTTCAATCATGCGATCATTGAGTTTCAATCTTGCGATCTTTGAGTTTCAAACTTGCTATCTTTGAATTTCAATTTTGCGAACTTCGAGTTTCAATCTTGCGATCTTAGAGTTTCAATCTTGCGATCTTTGAGTTTTAATCTTGCGATCTTTGAGTTTCTATCTTGCGATCTTTGAGTTTTAATCTTGCGATCTTTGAGTTTTAATCTTGCGATCTTTTAGTTTTAATCTTGCCATCTTTGAGTTTCAATCTTGCGATCTTTGCGTTTCAATCTTGCGATCTTTGAATTTCAATCTTGCGATCTTTGAGTTTCAATCTTGCGATCTTTGAGTTTCAATAATGCGATCTTTGAGTTTCAATCTTGCCATCTTTGAGTTTCAATCTTGCAATATTTGAGTTTCAATCTTGCGATATTTCAGTCTCATTCTTGCGATCTTTGAGTTTCAATCTTGCGATCTCTGAGTTTCAATCTTGCGATCTCTGAGTTTAATTCTTGCGATCATTGAGTTTAATTCTTGCGATCTTTGAGTTTCAATCTTACGATCTTTGAGTTTCAAAATTGCGATCTTGGACTCTCAATCTTGCCATCTTTGAGTTATAATCTTGCTATCTTTGAGTTTCAATCTTGTGAACTTTGAGTTTCAATCTTGCCATCTTTGAGTTTCAATCTTGCGAGCTTTAAGTTTCAATCTTGCGATCTTTGAGTTTTAATCTTGCGATCTTTGAATTTCAATCTTGCCATCTATGAGTTTAAATCTCTTGATCTTTGAGTTTTAATCATGCCATCTTTGAGTTTTAATCTTGCGATCTTTCAGTTTCAATCGTGCGATATTTGAGTTTCAATCTTGTGATCTTTGAGTTTCAATCTTGCGATCTTTGAGTTTCAATCTTGCAATATTTGAGTTTCAATCTTGCGATCTTTCAGTTTCAATCTTGCGATCTTTGAGTTTCAATCTTGCTATCTTTGAGTTTCAATCTTGCGATCATTGAGTTTCAATCATGCGATCTTTGAGTTTCAATCTTGCGATCTTTGAGTTTCAAACCTGCTATCTTTGAATTTCAATCTTGCGAACTTCGAGTTTCAATCTTGCGATCTTTGCGTTTCAATCCTGCTATCTTTGTGTTTCAATCTTGCAATCTTGGAGTTTAAATCTTGCGAACTTTGAATTTCATTCTTGCGATCTTTGAGTTTCAATCAACCGATCTTTAAGTTTCAATCTTGCGATCTTTAAGTTTCAAACTTGCGATCTTGGACTTTCAATCTTGCCATCTTTGAGTTATAATCTTGCTATCTTTGAGTTTCAATCTTGCGATCTTTGAGTTTGAATCTTGCCATCTCTGAGTTTCAATCTTACCATCTTTGAGTTTCAATCTTGCGATCTTTGAGTTTCAATTTTGCGATCTTTGAGTTTCAATCTTGCAATCTTGGAGTTTCAATCTTGCGAACTTTAAATTTCATTCTTACGATCTTTGAGTTTCAATCAACCGATCTTTGAGTTTCAATCTTGCGATCTTTGAGTTCCAATTTCTTCATCTTTGAGTTTCATAATTGCGATCTTTGAGTTATAATCTTAGGATCTTTGAGTTTCAATCTTGCGATCTCTGAGTTTAATTCTTGCAATCTTTGAGTTTCAATCCTGCGAACTTTGAGTTTTAATCTTGCGATCTTTGAGTTTTAATCTTGCGATCTTTGAGTTTCAATCTTGTTATCTTTGAGTTTCAATTTTGCCATCTTTGAGTTTCAAAATTGCGATCTTGGACTTTCAATCTTGCCATCTTTGAGTTATAATCTTGCTATCTTTGAGTTTCAATCTTGCGATCTTTGGTTTTCAATCTTGCCATCTTTTAGTTTCAAAATTGCGATCTTAAACTTTCAATCTTGCCCTCTTTGAGTTATAATCTTGCTATCTTTGAGTTTCAATCTTGCGATCTTTGAGTTTCAAACATGCGATCTTTGAGTTTCAATCTTGCGATCTTTGAGTTTCAAACTTGCGATCTTTGAATTTCAATCTTGCGATCTTTGAGTTTCAATCTTGCGATCTTTGAGTTTCAATAATGCGATCTTTGAGTTTCAATCTTGCCATCTTTGAGTTTCAATCTTGCAATATTTGAGTTTCAATCTTGCGATATTTCAGTCTCATTCTTGAGATCTTTGAGTTTCAATCTTGCGATCTCTGAGTTTCAATCTTGCGATCTCTGAGTTTAATTCTTGCGATCATTGAGTTTAATTCTTGCGATCTTTGAGTTTCAATCTTACGATCTTTGAGTTTCAAAATTGCGATCTTTGAGTTTCAATCTGGCCATATTTTAGTTTCAATCTTGCGATCTTTTAGTTTTATTCTTGCAATCTTTGAGTTTCAATCTTGCGAACTTTGAGTTTTAATCTTGCGATCTTTGAGTTTTAATCTTGCGATCTTTGAGTTTCAATCTTGTTATCTTTGAGTTTCAATTTTGCCATCTTTGACTTTCAAAATTGCGATCTTGGACTTTCAATCTTGCCATCTTTGAGTTATAATCTTGCTATCTTTGAGTTTCAATCTTGCGATCTTTGAGTTTCAATCTTGCCATCTTTGAGTTTCAAAATTGCGATCTTATACTTTCAATCTTGCCCTCTTTGAGTTATAATCTTGCTATCTTTGAGTTTCAATCTTGCGATCTTTGAGTTTCAATCATGCGATCTTTGAGTTTCAATCTTGCGATCTTTGAGTTTCAAACTTGCTATCTTTGAATTTCAATTTTGCGAACTTCGAGTTTCAATCTTGCGATCTTAGAGTTTCAATCTTGCGATCTTTGAGTTTCAATCTTGCGATCTTTGAGTTTCTATCTTGCGATCTTTGAGTTTTAATCTTGCGATCTTTGAGTTTTAATCTTGCGATCTTTTAGTTTTAATCTTGCCATCTTTGAGTTTCAATCTTGCGATCTTTGCGTTTCAATCTTGCGATCTTTGAATTTCAATCTTGCGATCTTTGAGTTTCAATCTTGCGATCTTTGAGTTTCAATAATGCGATCTTTGAGTTTCAATCTTGCCATCTTTGAGTTTCAATCTTGCAATATTTGAGTTTCAATCTTGCGATATTTCAGTCTCATTCTTGCGATCTTTGAGTTTCAATCTTGCGATCTCTGAGTTTCAATCTTGCGATCTCTGAGTTTAATTCTTGCGATCATTGAGTTTAATTCTTGCGATCTTTGAGTTTCAATCTTACGATCTTTGAGTTTCAAAATTGCGATCTTGGACTCTCAATCTTGCCATCTTTGAGTTATAATCTTGCTATCTTTGAGTTTCAATCTTGTGAACTTTGAGTTTCAATCTTGCCATCTTTGAGTTTCAATCTTGCGAGCTTTAAGTTTCAATCTTGCGATCTTTGAGTTTTAATCTTGCGATCTTTGAATTTCAATCTTGCCATCTATGAGTTTAAATCTCTTGATCTTTGAGTTTTAATCATGCCATCTTTGAGTTTTAATCTTGCGATCTTTCAGTTTCAATCGTGCGATATTTGAGTTTCAATCTTGTGATCTTTGAGTTTCAATCTTGCGATCTTTGAGTTTCAATCTTGCAATATTTGAGTTTCAATCTTGCGATCTTTCAGTTTCAATCTTGCGATCTTTGAGTTTCAATCTTGCTATCTTTGAGTTTCAATCTTGCGATCATTGAGTTTCAATCATGCGATCTTTGAGTTTCAATCTTGCGATCTTTGAGTTTCAAACCTGCTATCTTTGAATTTCAATCTTGCGAACTTCGAGTTTCAATCTTGCGATCTTTGCGTTTCAATCCTGCTATCTTTGTGTTTCAATCTTGCAATCTTGGAGTTTAAATCTTGCGAACTTTGAATTTCATTCTTGCGATCTTTGAGTTTCAATCAACCGATCTTTAAGTTTCAATCTTGCGATCTTTAAGTTTCAAACTTGCGATCTTGGACTTTCAATCTTGCCATCTTTGAGTTATAATCTTGCTATCTTTGAGTTTCAATCTTGCGATCTTTGAGTTTGAATCTTGCCATCTTTGAGTTTTAATCTTGCCATCTTTGAGTTTCAATCTTGCGATCTTTGAGTTTCAATTTTGCGATCTTTGAGTTTCAATCTTGCAATCTTGGAGTTTCAATCTTGCGAACTTTGAATTTCATTCTTACGATCTTTGAGTTTCAATCAACCGATCTTTGAGTTTCAATCTTGCGATCTTTGAGTTCCAATTTCTTCATCTTTGAGTTTCAAATTTGCGATCTTTGAGTTTCAATCTGACCATATTTGTGTTTCAATCTTGCGATCTTTCAGTTTTATTCTTGCAATCTTTGAGTTTTAATCTTGCGAACTTTGAGTTTTAATCTTGCGATCTTTGAGTTTTAATCTTGCGATCTTTGAGTTTCAATCTTGTTATCTTTGAGTTTCAATTTTGCCATCTTTGAGTTTCAAAATTGCGATCTTGGACTTTCAATCTTGCCATCTTTGAGTTATAATCTTGCTATCTTTGAGTTTCAATCTTGCGATCTTTGGTTTTCAATCTTGCCATCTTTTAGTTTCAAAATTGCGATCTTAAACTTTCAATCTTGCCCTCTTTGAGTTATAATCTTGCTATCTTTGAGTTTCAATCTTGCGATCTTTGAGTTTCAATCATGCGATCTTTGAGTTTCAATCTTGCGATCTTTGAGTTTCAAACATGCGATCTTTGAGTTTCAATCTTGCGATCTTTGAGTTTCAAACTTGCGATCTTTGAATTTCAATCTTGCGATCTTTGAGTTTCAATCTTGCGATCTTTGAGTTTCAATAATGCGATCTTTGAGTTTCAATCTTGTCATCTTTGAGTTTCAATCTTGCAATATTTGAGTTTCAATCTTGCGATATTTCAGTCTCATTCTTGCGATCTTTGAGTTTCAATCTTGCGATCTCTGAGTTTCAATCTTGCGATCTCTGAGTTTAATTCTTGCGATCATTGAGTTTAATTCTTGCGATCTTTGAGTTTCAATCTTACGATCTTTGAGTTTCAAAATTGCGATCTTGGACCTTCAATCTTGCCATCTTTGAGTAATAATCTTGCTATCTTTGAGTTTCAATCTTGTGATCTTTGAGTTTCAATCTTGCCATCTTTGAGTTTCAATCTTGCGAGCTTTAAGTTTCAATCTTGCGATCTTTGAGTTTTAATCTTGCGATCTTTGAATTTCAATCTTGCCATCTATGAGTTTAAATCTCTTGATCTTTGAGTTTTAATCATGCCATCTTTGAGTTTTAATCTTGCGATCTTTCAGTTTCAATCGTGCGATATTTGAGTTTCAATCTTGTGATCTTTGAGTTTCAATCTTGCGATCTGTGAGTTTCAATCTTGCAATATTTGAGTTTCAATCTTGCGATCTTTCAGTTTCAATCTTGCGATCTTTGAGTTTCAATCTTGCTATCTTTGAGTTTCAATCTTGCGATCATTGAGTTTCAATCATGCGATCTTTGAGTTTCAATCTTGTGATCTTTGAGTTTCAAACCTGCTATCTTTGAATTTTAATCTTGCGAACTTCGAGTTTCAATCTTGCGATCTTTGCGTTTCAATCCTGCTATCTTTGAGTTTCAATCTTGCAATCTTGGAGTTTAAATCTTGCGATCTTTGAATTTCATTCTTGCGATCTTTGAGTTTCAATCAACCGATCTTTGAGTTTCAATCTTGCGATATTTAAGTTTCAAACTTGCGATCTTTGAGTTTCAATCTTGCCATCTTTGAGTTTTAAAATTGCGATCTTTGAGTTTCAAACTTGCTATCTTTGAATTTCAATCTTGCGAACTTTGAGTTTCAATCTTGCGATCTTTGAGTTTCAATCTTGCGATCTTTGAGTTTTAATCTTGCGATCTTTGAGTTTCAATCTTGCGATCTTTGAGTTTTAATCTTGCGATCTTTGAGTTTTAATCTTGCGATCTTTGAGTTTCAATCTTGCCATCTTTGAGTTTCAATCTTGCGATCTTTGCGTTTCAATCTTGCGATCTTTGAATTTTAATCTTGCGATCTTTGAGTTTCAATCTTCCGATCTTTGAGTTTCAATCTTGCAATATTTGAGTTTCAATCTTGCGATCTTTCAGTTTCAATCTTGCGATCTTTGAGTTTCAATCTTGCTATCTTTGAGTTTCAATCTTGCGATCTTTGAATTTCAATCATGCGATCTTTGAGATTCAATCTTGTGATCTTTGAGTTTCAAACCTGCTATCTTTGAATTTCAATCTTGCGAACTTCGAGTTTCAATCTTGCGATCTTTGAGTTTCAATCTTGCTATCTTTGAGTTTCAATCTTGCGATCTTTGAGTTTCAAACTTGCTATCTTTGAATTTCAATCTTGCGAACTTCGAGTTTTAATCTTGCGATCTTTGAGTTTCAATCTTGCGATCTTTGAGTTTTATTCTTGCGATCTTTGAGTTTTAATCTTGCGATCTTTGAGTTTCAATCTTGCCATCTTTGAGTTTCAATCTTGCGATCTTTGAGTTTCAATCTTGCGATCTTTGAATTTCAATCTTGCGATCTTTGAGTTTCAATCTTGCGATCTTTGAATTTTAATAATGCGATCTTTGAGTTTCAATCTTGCGATCTTTGAGTTTCAAACCTGCTATCTTTGAATTTCAATCTTGCGAACTTCGAGTTTCAATCTTGCGATCTTTGAGTTTCAATCTTGCTATCTTTAAGTTTCAATCTTGCAATCTTGGAGTTTCAATCTTGCGAACTTTGAATTTCATTCTTGCGATTTTTGAGTTTCAATCAACCGATCTTTGAGTTTCAATCTTGCGATCTTTAAGTTTCAAACTTGCGATCTTTGAGTTTCCATCTTGCCATCTTTGAGTTTCAAAATTGCGATTTTGGACTTTTAATCTTGCCATCTTTGAGTTATAATCTTGCTATCTTTGAGTTTTAATATTGCGATCTTTAACTTTCAATCTTGCCATCTTTGAGTTTTAATCTTACCATCTTTAAGTTTCAATCTTGCGATCTTTGAGTTTCAATCTTGTGATCTTTGAGGTTCAATTTTGCGATCTTTGAATTTAATTCTTGCAATCTTTGAGTTTCAATCTTGCGATCTTTGAGTTTCAATCTTGCCATCTTTGAGTTTCAACTTTGCCATCTTTGAGTTTCAATCTTGCGATCTTTGAGTTTCAATCTTGCGATCTTTGAGTTTCAATCTTGCAATCTTGGAGTTTCAATCTTGCGAACTTTGAATTTCATTCTTGCTATCTTTGAGTTCCAATCTTGCTATCTTTAAGGTTCAATCTTGTGATCTTTGAGTTTAATTCTTGCGATCTTTTAGTTTCAATCTTGCAATCTTTGAGTTTCAATCTTGCCATCTTTGAGTTTCAACTTTGCCATCTTTGAGTTTCAATCTTGCGATCTTTGAATTTCAATCTTGCGATCTTTGAGTTTCAATCTTGCAATCTTGGAGTTTCAATCTTGCAAACATTGAATTTCATTCTTGCGATCTTTGAGTTTCAATCAATCGATCTTTGAGTTTCAATCTTGCGATCTTTGAGTTCCAATTTCTTCATCTTTGAGTTTCAAAATTGCGATCTTTGAGTTTCAATCTGGCCATCTTTGAGTTTCAATCTTACGATCTTTGAGTTTCAATCTTGCAATCTTGGAGTTTCAATCTTGTGAACTTTAAATTTCATTCTTGCTATCTTTGAGTTCCAATCTTGCTATCTTTAAGGTTCAATCTTGTGATCTTTGAGTTTAATTCTTGCGATCTTTTAGTTTCAATCTTGCGATCTTTGAGTTTCAATCTTGCCATCTTTGAGTTTCAACTTTGCCATCTTTGAGTTTCAATCTTGCGATCTTTGAATTTCAATCTTGCGATCTTTGAGTTTCAATCTTGCAATCTTGGAGTTTCAATCTTGCAAACATTGAATTTCATTCTTGCGATCTTTGAGTTTCAATCAATCGATCTTTAAGTTTCAATCAATCGATCTTTGAGTTTCAATCTTGCGATCTTTGAGTTCCAATTTCTTCATCTTTGAGTTTCAAAATTGCCATCTTTGAGTTTCAACTTTGCCATCTTTGAGTTTCAATCTTGCAATCTTGGAGTTTCAATCTTGCGAACTTTGAATTTCATTCTTGCGATTTTTGAGTTTCAATCAACCGATCTTTGAGTTTCAATCTTGCGATCTTTAAGTTTCAAACTTGCGATCTTTGAGTTTCAATCTTGCCATCTTTGAGTTTCAAAATTGCGATTTTGGACTTTTAATCTTGCCATCTTTGAGTTATAATCTTGCTATCTTTGAGTTTTAATATTGCGATCTTTAACTTTCAATTTTGCCATCTTTGAGTTTTAATCTTACCATCTTTAAGTTTCAATCTTGCGATCTTTGAGTTTCAATCTTGTGATCTTTGAGGTTCAATTTTGCGATCTTTGAATTTAATTCTTGCAATCTTTGAGTTTCAATCTTGCGATCTTTGAGTTTCAATCTTGCCATCTTTGAGTTTCAACTTTGCCATCTTTGAGTTTCAATCTTGCGATCTTTGAGTTTCAATCTTGCGATCTTTGAGTTTCAATCTTGCAATCTTGGAGTTTCAATCTTGCGAACTTTGAATTTCATTCTTGCTATCTTTGAGTTCCAATCTTACTATCTTTAAGGTTCAATCTTGTGATCTTTGAGTTTAATTCTTGCGATCTTTTAGTTTCAATCTTGCAATCTTTGAGTTTCAATCTTGCCATCTTTGAGTTTCAACTTTGCCATCTTTGAGTTTCAATCTTGCGATCTTTGAATTTCAATCTTGCGATCTTTGAGTTTCAATCTTGCAATCTTGGAGTTTCAATCTTGCAAACATTGAATTTCATTCTTGCGATCTTTGAGTTTCAATCAATCGATCTTTGAGTTTCAATCTTGCGATCTTTGAGTTCCAATTTCTTCATCTTTGAGTTTCAAAATTGCGATCTTTGAGTTTCAATCTGGCCATCTTTGAGTTTCAATCTTACGATCTTTGAGTTTCAATCTTGCAATCTTGGAGTTTCAATCTTGCGAACTTTAAATTTCATTCTTGCTATCTTTGAGTTCCAATCTTGCTATCTTTAAGGTTCAATCTTGTGATCTTTGAGTTTAATTCTTGCGATCTTTTAGTTTCAATCTTGCGATCTTTGAGTTTCAATCTTGCCATCTTTGAGTTTCAACTTTGCCATCTTTGAGTTTCAATCTTGCGATCTTTGAATTTCAATCTTGCGATCTTTGAGTTTCAATCTTGCAATCTTGGAGTTTCAATCTTGCAAACATTGAATTTCATTCTTGCGATCTTTGAGTTTCAATCAATCGATCTTTGAGTTTCAATCAATCGATCTTTGAGTTTCAATCAATCGATCTTTGAGTTTCAATCTTGCGATCTTTGAGTTCCAATTTCTTCATCTTTGAGTTTCAAAATTGCGATCTTTGAGTTTCAATCTGGCCATCTTTGAGTTTCAATCTTACGATCTTGTTCAATCAATCGATCTTTGAGTTTCAATCAATCGATCTTTGAGTTTCAATCTTGCGATCTTTGAGTTCCAATTTCTTCATCTTTGAGTTTCAAAATTGCGATCTTTGAGTTTCAATCTGGCCATCTTTGAGTTTCAATCTTTACGATCTTTGAGTTTCAATCTTGCCATCTTTGAGTTTCAACCTTGCCATCTTTGAGTTTCAATCTTGCGATCTTTGAATTTCAATCTTGATATCTATGAGTTTAAATCTGTTGATCTTTGAGTTTTAATCATGCCATCTTTGAGTTTTAATCTTGCGATCTTTCAGTTTCAATCGTGCGATCTTTAAGTTTTAATCTTGCGATCTTTGTGTTTCAATCTTACGATCTTTAAGTTTCAAACTTGCGATCTTTGAGTTTCAATCTTGCCATCTTTGAGTTTTAAAATTGCGATCTTTGACTTTCAATCTTGTCATCTTTGAGTTATAATCTTGCTATCTTTGAGTTTCAATCTTGCGATCTTTGAGTTTTAATCTTGCGATCTTTGAGTTTTAATCTTGCGATCTTTGATTTTCAATCTTGTTATCTCTGAGTTTCAATTTTGCCATCTTTGATTTTTAAAATTGCGATCTTGGACTCTCAATCTTGCCATCTTTGAGTTATAATCTTGCTATCTTTGAATTTCAATTTTGCGAACTTTGAGTTTCAATCTTGCGATCTTTGCGTTTCAATCTTGCGATCTTTGAATTTCAATCTTGCGATCTTTGAGTTTCAATCTTGCCATCTTTGAGTTTCAATCTTGCAATATTTGAGTTTCAATCTTGCGATATTTCAGTCTCAATCTTGCGATCTTTGAGTTTTAATCTTGTGATCTTTGAGTTTCAAAATTGCGATCTTGGACTTTCAATCTTGCCATCTTTGAGTTATAATCTTGCTATCTTTGAGTTTCAATCTTGTGATCTTTGAGTTTCAATCTTGCCATGTTTGAGTTTCAATCTTGCGAGCTTTAAGTTTCAATCTTGCCATCTTTGAGTTTCAATCTTGCGATCTTTGCATTTCAATCTTGCGATCTTTGAATTTCAATCTTGCGATCTTTGAGTTTCAATCTTGCGATCTTTGAGTTTCAATCTTGCAATATTTGAGTTTCAATCTTGCGATCTTTCAGTTTCAATCTTGCGATCTTTGGGTTTCAATCTTGCTATCTTTGAGTTTCAATCTTGCGATCATTGAGTTTCTATCATGCGATCTTTGAGTTTCAATCTTGCGATCTTTGAGTTTCAAACCTGCTATCTTTGAATTTCAATCTTGCGAACTTCGAGTTTCAATCTTGCGATCTTTGAGTTTCAATCCTGCTATCTTTGAGTTTCAATCTTGCAATCTTGGAGTTTAAATCTTGCGAACTTTAAATTTCATTCTTGCGATCTTTGAGTTTCAATCAACCGATCTTTCAGTTTCAATCTTGCGATCTTTTTTTTCAAACTTGCGATCTTTGAGTTTTAATCTTGCCATCTTTGAGTTTTAAAATTGCGATCTTGGACTTTCAATCTTGCCATCAGTTTTATTCTTGCAATCTTTGAGTTTCAATTTTGCGAACTTTGAGTTTTAATCTTGCGATCTTTGAGTTTTAATCTTGCGATCTTTGAGTTTCAATCTTGTTATCTTTGAGTTTCAATTTTGCCATCTTTGAGTTTCAAAATTGCGATCTTGGACTTTTAATCTTGCCATCTTTGAGTTATAATCTTGCTATCTTTGAGTTTCAATCTTGCGATCTTTGAGTTTCAATCTTGTTATCTTTGAGTTTTAAAATTGCGATCTTGGACTTTCAATCTTGCCCTCTTTGAGTTATAATCTTGCTATCTTTGAGTTTCAATCTTGCGATCTTTGAGTTTCAATCATGCGATCTTTGAGTTTCAATCTTGCGATCTTTGAGTTTCCAACTTGCTATCTTTGAATTTCAATTTTGCGATTTTCGAGTTTCAATCTTGCGATCTTAGAGTTTCAATCTTGCGATCTTTGAGTTTCAATCTTGCGATCTTTGAGTTTCAATCTTGCGATCTTTGAGTTTTAATCTTGCGATCTTTGAGTTTTAATCTTGCGATCTTTGAGTTTCAATCTTGCCATCTTTGAGTTTCAATCTTGCTATCTTTGCGTTTCAATCTTGCGATCTTTGAATTTCAATCTTGCGATCTTTGAGTTTCAATCTTGCGATCTTTGAGTTTCAATAATGCGATCTTTGCGTTTCAATCCTGCTATCTTTGAGTTTCAATCTTGCAATCTTGGAGTTTAAATCTTGCGAACTTTAAATTTCATTCTTGCGATCTTTGAGTTTCAATCAACCGATCTTTGAGTTTCAATCTTGCGATCTTTAAGTTTCAAACTTGCGATCTTTGAGTTTCAATCTTGCCATCTTTGAGTTTTAAAATTGCGATCTTGGACTTTCAATCTTGCCATCTTTGAGTTATAATCTTGCTATCTTTGAGTTTCAATCTTGCGATCTTTGAGTTTCAATCTTGCGATCTTTGAGTTTCAATAATGCGATCTTTGAGTTTCAATCTTGCCATCTTTGAGTTTCAATCTTGCAATATTTGAGTTTCAATCTTGCGATATTTCAAACTCATTCTTGCGATCTTTGAGTTTCAATCTTGCGATCTCTGAGTTTCAATCTTGCGATCTCTGAGTTTAATTCTTGTAGTCATTGAGTTTAATTCTTGCGATCTTTGAGTTTCAATCTTGCGATCTTTGAGTTTCAAACCTGCTATCTTTGAATTTCAATCTTGCGAACTTCGAGTTTCAATCTTGCGATCTTTGCGTTTCAATCCTGCTATCTCTGAGTTTCAATCTTGCAATCTTGGAGTTTAAATCTTGCGAACTTTGAATTTCATTCTTGCGATCTTTGAGTTTTAATCAACCGATCTTTGAGTTTCAATCTTGCGATCTTTAAGTTTCAAACTTGCGATCTTTGAGTTTCAATCTTGCCATCTTTGAGTTTTAAAATTGCGATCTTGGACTTTCAATCTTGCCATCTTTGAGTTATAATCTTGCTATCTTTGAGTTTCAATCTTGCGATCTTTGAGTTTCAATCTTGCCATCTTTGAGTTTTAATCTTACCATCTTTGAGTTTCAATCATGCGATCTTTGAGTTTCAATTGTGCGATCTTTGAGTTTCAATCTTGCAATCTTGGAGTTTCAATCTTGCAAACTTTGAATTTCATTCTTGATATCTTTGAGTTTCAATCAACCGATCTTTGAGTTTCAATCTTGCGATCTTTGAGTTCCAATTTCTTCATCTTTGATTTTCAAAATTGCGATCTTGGACTTTCAATCTTGCCATCTTTGAGTTATAATCTTGCTATCTTTGAGTTTCAATCTTGCGATCTTTGAGTTTCAATCTTGCAATCTTGGAGTTTCAATCTTGCGAACTTTGAATTTTATTCTTGCTATCTTTGAGTTCCAATCTTGCTATCTTTAAGGTTCAATCTTGTGATCTTTGAGTTTAATTCTTGCGATCTTTTAGTTTCAATCTTGCAATCTTTGAGTTTCAATCTTGCCATCTTTGAGTTTCAACTTTGCCATCTTTGAGTTTCAATCTTGCGATCTTTGAATTTCAATCTTGCGATCTTTGAGTTTCAATCTTGCAATCTTGGAGTTTCAATCTTGCAAACATTGAATTTCATTCTTGCGATCTTTGAGTTTCAATCAATCGATCTTTGAGTTTTAATCTTGCGATCTTTGAGTTCCAATTTCTTCATCTTTGAGTTTCAAAATTGCGATCTTTGAGTTTCAATCTGGCCATCTTTGAGTTTCAACCTTGCCATCTTTGAGTTTCAATCTTGCGATCTTTGAATTTCAATCTTGATATCTATGAGTTTAAATCTGTTGATCTTTGAGTTTTAATCATGCCATCTTTGAGTTTTAATCTTGCGATCTTTCAGTTTCAATCGTGCGATCTTTAAGTTTTAATCTTGCGATCTTTGAGTTTCAATCTTACGATCTTTGAGTTTCAATCTTGCAATCTTGGAGTTTCAATCTTGCGAACTTTGAATTTCATTCTTGCTATCTTTGAGTTCCAATCTTGCTATCTTTAAGGTTCAATCTTGTGATCTTTGAGTTTAATTCTTGCGATCTTTTAGTTTCAATCTTGCGATCTTTGAGTTTCAATCTTGCCATCTTTGAGTTTCAACTTTGCCATCTTTGAGTTTCAATCTTGCGATCTTTGAATTTCAATCTTGCGATCTTTGAGTTTCAATCTTGCAATCTTGGAGTTTCAATCTTGCAAACATTGAATTTCATTCTTGCGATCTTTGAGTTTCAATCAATCGATCTTTGAGTTTCAATCTTGCGATCTTTGAGTTCCAATTTCTTCATCTTTGAGTTTCAAAATTGCGATCTTTGAGTTTCAATCTGGCCATCTTTGAGTTTCAATCTTACGATCTTTGAGTTTCAATCTTGCCATCTTTGAGTTTCAACCTTGCCATCTTTAAGTTTCAATCTTGCAATCTTTGAATTTCAATCTTGATATCTATGAGTTTAAATCTGTTGATCTTTGAGTTTTAATCATGCCATCTTTGAGTTTTAATCTTGCGATCTTTCAGTTTCAATCGTGCGATCTTTAAGTTTTAATCTTGCGATCTTTGAGTTTCAATCTTACGATCTTTAAGTTTCAAACTTGCGATCTTTGAGTTTCAATCTTGCCATCTTTGAGTTTTAAAATTGCGATCTTTGACTTTCAATCTTGTCATCTTTGAGTTATAATCTTGCTACCTTTGAGTTTCAATCTTGCGATCATTGAGTTTTAATCTTGCGATCATTGAGTTTTAATCTTGCGATCTTTGATTTTCAATCTTGTTATCTCTGAGTTTCAATTTTGCCATCTTTGATTTTTAAAATTGCGATCTTGGACTCTCAATCTTGCCATCTTTGAGTTATAATCTTGCTATCTTTGAGTTTCAATCTTGTGATCTTTGAGTTTCAATCTTGCCATCTTTGAGTTTCAAAATTGCGATCTTAAACTTTCAATCTTGCCCTCTTTGAGTTATAATCTTGCTATCTTTGAGTTTCAATCTTGCGATCTTTGAGTTTCAATCATGCGATCTTTGAGTTTCAATCTTGCGATCTTTGAGTTTAAACAAACCCATCTTTCATTTCAATCTTTGCGATCTTTTTTTTTAAAATTGCGATCTTTGAGTTTCAATCTTACTCTTTTAGTTTAAAATTGCGATCTTGGACTTTCAATCTTGCCATCAGTTTTATTCTTGCAATCTTTGAGTTTCAATCTTGCGAACTTTGAGTTTTAATCTTGCGATCTTTGAGTTTTAATCTTGCGATCTTTGAGTTTCAATCTTGTTATCTTTGAGTTTCAATTTTGCCATCTTTGAGTTTCAAAATTGCGATCTTGGACTTTCAATCTTGCCATCTTTGAGTTATAATCTTGCTATCTTTGAGTTTCAATCTTGCGATCTTTGAGTTTCAATCTTGCGATTTTTGAGTTTCAATAATGCGATCTTTGCGTTTCAATCCTGCTATCTTTGAGTTTCAATCTTGCAATCTTGGAGTTTAAATCTTGCGAACTTTAAATTTCATTCTTGCGATCTTTGAGTTTCAATCAACCGATCTTTGAGTTTAAATCTTGCGATCTTTAAGTTTCAAACTTGCGATCTTTGAGTTTCAATCTTGCCATCTTTGAGTTTTAAAATTGCGATCTTGGACTTTCAATCTTGCCATCTTTGAGTTATAATCTTGCTATCTTTGAGTTTCAATCTTGCGATCTTTGAGTTTCAATCTTGCGATCTTTGAGTTTCAATAATGCGATCTTTGAGTTTCAATCTTGCCATCTTTGAGTTTCAATCTTGCAATATTTGAGTTTCAATCTTGCGATATTTCAAACTCATTCTTGCGATCTTTGAGTTTCAATCTTGCGATCTCTGAGTTTCAATCTTGCGATCTCTGAGTTTAATTCTTGTGATCATTGAGTTTAATTCTTGCGATCTTTGAGTTTCAATCTTGCGATCTTTGAGTTTCAAACCTGCTATCTTTGAATTTCAATCTTGCGAACTTCGAGTTTCAATCTTGCGATCTTTGCGTTTCAATCCTGCTATCTCTGAGTTTCAATCTTGCAATCTTGGAGTTTAAATCTTGCGAACTTTGAATTTCATTCTTGCGATCTTTGAGTTTCAATCAACCGATCTTTGAGTTTCAATCTTGCGATCTTTAAGTTTCAAACTTGCGATCTTTCAGTTTCAATCTTGCCATCTTTGAGTTTTAAAATTGCGATCTTGGACTTTCAATCTTGCCATCTTTGAGTTATATTCTTGCTATCTTTGAGTTTCAATCTTGCGATCTTTGAGTTTCAATCTTGCCATCTTTGAGTTTTAATCTTACCATCTTTGAGTTTCAATCATGCGATCTTTGAGTTTCAATTTTGCGATCTTTGAGTTTCAATCTTGCAATCTTGGAGTTTCAATCTTGCAAACTTTGAATTTCATTCTTGAGATCTTTGAGTTTCAATCAACCGATCTTTGAGTTTCAATCTTGCGATCTTTGAGTTCCAATTTCTTCATCTTTGATTTTCAAAATTGCGATCTTGGACTTTCAATCTTGCCATCTTTGAGTTATAATCTTGCTATCTTTGAGTTTCAATCTTGCGATCTTTGAGTTTCAATCTTGCAATCTTGGAGTTTCAATCTTGCGAACTTTGAATTTCATTCTTGCTATCTTTGAGTTCCAATCTTGCTATCTTTAAGGTTCAATCTTGTGATCTTTGAGTTTAATTCTTGCGATCTTTTAGTTTCAATCTTGCAATCTTTGAGTTTCAATCTTGCCATCTTTGAGTTTCAACTTTGCCATCTTTGAGTTTCAATCTTGCGATCTTTGAATTTCAATCTTGCGATCTTTGAGTTTCAATCTTGCAATCTTGGAGTTTCAATCTTGCAAACATTGAATTTCATTCTTGCGATCTTTGAGTTTCAATCAATCGATCTTTGAGTTTTAATCTTGCGATCTTTGAGTTCCAATTTCTTCATCTTTGAGTTTCAAAATTGCGATCTTTGAGTTTCAATCTGGCCATCTTTGAGTTTCAATCTTACGATCTTTGAGTTTCAATCTTGCCATCTTTGAGTTTCAACCTTGCTATCTTTGAGTTTCAATCTTGCGATCTTTGAATTTCAATCTTGATATCTATGAGTTTAAATCTGTTGATCTTTGAGTTTTAATCATGCCATCTTTGAGTTTTAATCTTGCGATCTTTCAGTTTCAATCGTGCGATCTTTAAGTTTTAATCTTGCGATCTTTGAGTTTCAATCTTACGATCTTTGAGTTTCAATCTTGCAATCTTTGAGTTTCAATCTTGCGAACTTTGAATTTCATTCTTGCTATCTTTGAGTTCCAATCTTGCTATCTTTAAGGTTCAATCTTGTGATCTTTGAGTTTAATTCTTGCGATCTTTTAGTTTCAATCTTGCGATCTTTGAGTTTCAATCTTGCCATCTTTGAGTTTCAACTTTGCCATCTTTGAGTTTCAATCTTGCGATCTTTGAATTTCAATCTTGCGATCTTTGAGTTTCAATCTTGCAATCTTGGAGTTTCAATCTTGCAAACATTGAATTTCATTCTTGCGATCTTTGAGTTTCAATCAATCGATCTTTGAGTTTCAATCTTGCGATCTTTGAGTTCCAATTTCTTCATCTTTGAGTTTCAAAATTGCGATCTTTGAGTTTCAATCTGGCCATCTTTGAGTTTCAATCTTACGATCTTTGAGTTTCAATCTTGCCATCTTTGAGTTTCAACCTTGCCATCTTTGAGTTTTAATCTTGCGATCTTTGATTTTCAATCTTGTTATCTCTGAGTTTCAATTTTGCCATCTTTGATTTTTAAAATTGCGATCTTGGACTCTCAATCTTGCCATCTTTGAGTTATAATCTTGCTATCTTTGAGTTTCAATCTTGCGATCTTTGAGTTTCAATCTTGCCATCTTTGAGTTTCAAAATTGCGATCTTAAACTTTCAATCTTGCCCTCTTTGAGTTATAATCTTGCTATCTTTGAGTTTCAATCTTGCGATCTTTGAGTTTCAATCATGCGATCTTTGAGTTTCAATCTTGCGATCTTTGAGTTTCAAACTTGCTATCTTTGAATTTCAATTTTGCGAACTTTGAGTTTCAATCTTGCGATCTTTGAGTTTCAATCTTTCGATCTTTGAGTTTCAATCTTGCGATCTTTGAGTTTCAATCTTGCGATCTTTGAATTTTAATCTTGCGATCATTGAGTTTTATTCTTGCGATCTTTGAGTTTCAATCTTGCAATCTTTGAGTTTCAATCTTGCGATCTTTAAGTTTCAATCTTGCGATCTTTGAGTTTCAATCTTGCGATCTTTGAGTTTCAATCTTGCAATCTTGGAGTTTCAATCTTGCGAACGTTGAATTTCATTCTTACGATCTTTGAGTTTCAATCAACCGATCTTTGAGTTTCAATTTTGCGATCTTTGAGTTCCAATTTCTTCATCTTTGAGTTTCATAATTGCGATCTTTGAGTTTCAATCTTGCGATCTTTGAGTTTCAATCTTGCGATCTTTGAGTTTCAATCTTGCCATCTTTGAGTTTCAACCTTGCCATCTTTGAGTTTTAATCTTGCGATCTTTGAGTTTCAATCTTGTTATCTCTGAGTTTCAATTTTGCCATCTTTGATTTTTAAAATTGCGATCTTGGACTCTCAATCTTGCCATCTTTGAGTTATAATCTTGCTATCTTTGAGTTTCAATCTTGCGATCTTTGAGTTTCAATCTTGCCATCTTTGAGTTTCAAAATTGCGATCTTAAACTTTCAATCTTGCCCTCTTTGAGTTATAATCTTGCTATCTTTGAGTTTCAATCTTGCGATCTTTGTGTTTCAATCATGCGATCTTTGAGTTTCAATCTTGCGATCTTTGAGTTTCAAACTTGCTATCTTTGAATTTCAATTTTGCGAACTTTGAGTTTCAATCTTGCGATCTTTGAGTTTCAATCTTTCGATCTTTGAGTTTCAATCTTGCGATCTTTGAGTTTCAATCTTGCGATCTTTGAATTTTAATCTTGCGATCATTGAGTTTTATTCTTGCGATCTTTGAGTTTCAATCTTGCCATCTTTGAGTTTCAATCTTGCGATCTTTGCGTTTCAATCTTGCGATCTTTGAATTTCAATCTTGCGATCTTTGAGTTACAATCTTGCCATCTTTGAGTTTCAATCTTGCAATATTTGAGTTTCTATCTTGCGATATTTCAGTCTCAATCTTGCGATCTTTGAGTTTTAATCTTGTGATCTTTGAGTTTCAAAATTGCGATCTTGGACTTTCAGTCTTGCCATCTTTGAGTTATAATCTTGCTATCTTTGAGTTTCAATCTTGTGATCTTTGAGTTTCAATCTTGCCATGTTTGAGTTTCAATCTTGCGAGCTTTAAGTTTCAATCTTGCCATCTTTGAGTTTCAATCTTGTGATCTTTGCGTTTCAATCTTGCGATCTTTGAATTTCAATCTTGCGATCTTTGAGTTTCAATCTTGCGATCTTTGAGTTTCAATCTTGCAATATTTGAGTTTCAATCTTGCGATCTTTCAGTTTCAATCTTGCGATCTTTGAGTTTCAATCTTGCTATCTTTGAGTTTCAATCTTGCGATCATTGAGTTTCTATCATGCGATCTTTGAGTTTCAATCTTGCGATCTTTGAGTTTCAAACCTGCTATCTTTGAATTTCAATCTTGCGAACTTCGAGTTTCAATCTTGCGATCTTTGAGTTTCAATCCTGCTATCTTTGAGTTTCAATCTTGCAATCTTGGAGTTTAAATCTTGCGAACTTTAAATTTCATTCTTGCGATCTTTGAGTTTCAATCAACCGATCTTTCAGTTTCAATCTTGCGATCTTTTTTTTCAAACTTGCGATCTTTGAGTTTCAATCTTGCCATCTTTGAGTTTTAAAATTGCGATCTTGGACTTTCAATCTTGCCATCAGTTTTATTCTTGCAATCTTTGAGTTTCAATCTTGCGAACTTTGAGTTTTAATCTTGCGATCTTTGAGTTTTAATCTTGCGATCTTTGAGTTTCAATCTTGTTATCTTTGAGTTTCAATTTTGCCATCTTTGAGTTTCAAAATTGCGATCTTGGACTTTCAATCTTGCCATCTTTGAGTTATAATCTTGCTATCTTTGAGTTTAAATCTTGCGATCTTTGAGTTTCAATCTTGCCATCTTTGAGTTTCAAAATTGCGATCTTAAACTTTCAATCTTGCCCTCTTTGAGTTATAATCTTGCTATCTTTGAGTTTCAATCTTGCGATCTTTGAGTTTCAATCATGCGATCTTTGAGTTTCAATCTTGCGATCTTTGAGTTTCCAACTTGCTATCTTTGAATTTCAATTTTGCGATTTTCGAGTTTCAATCTTGCGATCTTAGAGTTTTAATCTTGCGATCTTTGAGTTTCAATCTTGCGATCTTTGAGTTTCAATCTTGCGATCTTTGAGTTTTAATCTTGCGATCTTTGAGTTTTAATCTTGCGATCTTTGAGTTTCAATCTTGCCATCTTTGAGTTTCAATCTTGCTATCTTTGCGTTTCAATCTTGCGATCTTTGAATTTCAATCTTGCGATTTTTGAGTTTCAATCTTGCGATCTTTGAGTTTCAATAATGCGATCTTTGCGTTTCAATCCTGCTATCTTTGAGTTTCAATCTTGCAATCTTGGAGTTTAAATCTTGCGAACTTTAAATTTCATTCTTGCGATCTTTGAGTTTCAATCAACCGATCTTTGAGTTTCAATCTTGCGATCTTTAAGTTTCAAACTTGCGATCTTTGAGTTTCAATCTTGCCATCTTTGAGTTTTAAAATTGCGATCTTGGACTTTCAATCTTGCCATCTTTGAGTTATAATCTTGCTATCTTTGAGTTTCAATCTTGCGATCTTTGAGTTTCAATCTTGCCATCTTTGAGTTTTAATCTTACCATCTTTGAGTTTCAATCTTGCGATCTTTGAGTTTCAATTTTGCGATCTTTGAGTTTCAATCTTGCAATCTTGGAGTTTCAATCTTGCAAACTTTGAATTTCATTCTTGCGATCTTTGAGTTTCAATCAACCGATCTTTCTGTTTCAATCTTGCGATCTTTGAGTTCCAATTTCTTCATCTTTGAGTTTCAAAATTGCGATCTTTGAGTTTCAATCTGGCCATATTTGAGTTTCAATCTTGCGATCTTTCAGTTTTATTCTTGCAATCTTTGAGTTTCAATCTTGCGAACTTTGAGTTTTAATCTTGCGATCTTTGAGTTTTAATCTTGCAATCTTTGAGTTTCAATCTTGTTATCTTTGAGTTTCAATTTTGCCATCTTTGAGTTTCAAAATTGCGATTTTGGACTTTCAATCTTGCCATCTTTGAGTTATAATCTTGCTATCTTTGAGTTTCAATCTTGCGATCTTTGGTTTTCAATCTTGCCATCTTTGAGTTTCAAAATTGCGATCTTAAACTTTCAATCTTGCCCTCTTTGAGTTATAATCTTGCTATCTTTGAGTTTCAATCTTGCGATCTTTGAGTTTCAATCATGCGATCTTTGAGTTTCAACCTTGCGATCTTTGAGTTTCAAACATGCGATCTTTGAGTTTCAATCTTGCGATCTTTGAGTTTCAAACTTGCGATCTTTGAATTTCAATCTTGCGATCTTTGAGTTTCAATCTTGCGATCTTTGAGTTTCAATAATGCGATCTTTGAGTTTCAATCTTGCCATCTTTGAGTTTCAATCTTGCAATATTTGAGTTTCAATCTTGCGATATTTCAGTCTCATTCTTGCGATCTTTGAGTTTCAATCTTGCGATCTCTGAGTTTCAATCTTGCGATCTCTGAGTTTAATTCTTGTGATCATTGAGTTTAATTCTTGCGATCTTTGAGTTTCAATTTTGCGATCTTTGAGTTTCAAACCTGCTATCTTTGAATTTCAATCTTGCGAACTTCGAGTTTCAATCTTGCGATCTTTGCGTTTCAATCCTGCTATCTCTGAGTTTCAATCTTGCAATCTTGGAGTTTAAATCTTGCGAACTTTGAATTTCATTCTTGCGATCTTTGAGTTTCAATCAACTGATCTTTGAGTTTCAATCTTGCGATCTTTAAGTTTCAAACTTGCGATCTTTGAGTTTCAATCTTGCCATCTTTGAGTTTTAAAATTGCGATCTTGGACTTTCAATCTTGCCATCTTTGAGTTATAATCTTGCTATCTTTGAGTTTTAATCTTGCGATCTTTGAGTTTCAATCTTGCAATCTTGGAGTTTCAATCTTGCGAACTTTGAATTTTATTCTTGCTATCTTTGAGTTCCAATCTTGCTATCTTTAAGGTTCAATCTTGTGATCTTTGAGTTTAATTCTTGCGATCTTTTAGTTTCAATCTTGCAATCTTTGAGTTTCAATCTTGCCATCTTTGAGTTTCAACTTTGCCATCTTTGAGTTTCAATCTTGCGATCTTTGAATTTCAATCTTGCGATCTTTGAGTTTCAATCTTGCAATCTTGGAGTTTCAATCTTGCAAACATTGAATTTCATTCTTGCGATCTTTGAATTTCAATCAATCGATCTTTGAGTTTTAATCTTGCGATCTTTGAGTTCCAATTTCTTCATCTTTGAGTTTCAAAATTGCGATCTTTGAGTTTCAATCTGGCCATCTTTGAGTTTCAACCTTGCCATCTTTGAGTTTCAATCTTGCGATCTTTGAATTTCAATCTTGATATCTATGAGTTTAAATCTGTTGATCTTTGAGTTTTAATCATGCCATCTTTGAGTTTTAATCTTGCGATCTTTCAGTTTCAATCGTGCGATCTTTAAGTTTTAATCTTGCGATCTTTGAGTTTCAATCTTACGATCTTTGAGTTTCAATCTTGCAATCTTGGAGTTTCAATCTTGCGAACTTTGAATTTCATTCTTGCTATCTTTGAGTTCCAATCTTGCTATCTTTAAGGTTCAATCTTGTGATCTTTGAGTTTAATTCTTGCGATCTTTTAGTTTCAATCTTGCGATCTTTGAGTTTCAATCTTGCCATCTTTGAGTTTCAACTTTGCCATCTTTGAGTTTCAATCTTGCGATCTTTGAATTTCAATCTTGCGATCTTTGAGTTTCAATCTTGCAATCTTGGAGTTTCAATCTTGCAAACATTGAATTTCATTCTTGCGATCTTTGAGTTTCAATCAATCGATCTTTGAGTTTCAATCTTGCGATCTTTGAGTTCCAATTTCTTCATCTTTGAGTTTCAAAATTGCGATCTTTGAGTTTCAATCTAGCCATCTTTGAGTTTCAATCTTACGATCTTTGAGTTTCAATCTTGCCATCTTTGAGTTTCAACCTTGCCATCTTTGAGTTTCAATCTTGCGATCTTTGAATTTCAATCTTGATATCTATGAGTTTAAATCTGTTGATCTTTGAGTTTTAATCATGCCATCTTTGAGTTTTAATCTTGCGATCTTTCAGTTTCAATCGTGCGATCTTTAAGTTTTAATCTTGCGATCTTTGAGTTTCAATCTTACGATCTTTAAGTTTCAAACTTGCGATCTTTGAGTTTCAATCTTGCCATCTTTGAGTTTTAAAATTGCGATCTTTGACTTTCAATCTTGTCATCTTTGAGTTATAATCTTGCTAACTTTGAGTTTCAATCTTGCGATCTTTGAGTTTTAATCTTGCGATCTTTGAGTTTTAATCTTGCGATCTTTGATTTTCAATCTTGTTATCTCTGAGTTTCAATTTTGCCATCTTTGATTTTTAAAATTGCGATCTTGGACTCTCAATCTTGCCATCTTTGAGTTATAATCTTGCTATCTTTGAGTTTCAATCTTGCGATCTTTGAGTTTCAATCTTGCCATCTTTGAGTTTCAAAATTGCGATCTTAAACTTTCAATCTTGCCCTCTTTGAGTTATAATCTTGCTATCTTTGAGTTTCAATCTTGCGATCTTTGAGTTTCAATCATGCGATCTTTGAGTTTCAAACTTGCTATCTTTGAATTTCAATTTTGCGAACTTTGAGTTTCAATCTTGCGATCTTTGAGTTTCAATCTTTCGATCTTTGAGTTTCAATCTTGCGATCTTTGAGTTTCAATCTTGCGATCTTTGAATTTTAATCTTGCGATCATTGAGTTTTATTCTTGCGATCTTTGAGTTTCAATCTTGCCATCTTTGAGTTTCAATCTTGCGATCTTTGCGTTTCAATCTTGCGATCTTTGAATTTCAATCTTGCGATCTTTGAGTTTCAATCTTGCCATCTTTGAGTTTCAATCTTGCAATATTTGAGTTTCAATCTTGCGATATTTCAGTCTCAATCTTGCGATCTTTGAGTTTTAATCTTGTGATCTTTGAGTTTCAAAATTGCGATCTTGGACTTTCAATCTTGCCATCTTTGAGTTATAATCTTGCTATCTTTGAGTTTCAATCTTGTGATCTTTGAGTTTCAATTTTGCCATGTTTGAGTTTCAATCTTGCGAGCTTTAAGTTTCAATCTTGCCATCTTTGAGTTTCAATCTTGCGATCTTTGCGTTTCAATCTTGCGATCTTTGAATTTTAATCTTGCGATCTTTGAGTTTCAATCTTGCGATCTTTGAGTTTCAATCTTGCAATATTTGAGTTTCAATCTTGCGATCTTTCAGTTTCAATCTTGCGATCTTTGAGTTTCAATCTTGCTATCTTTGAGTTTCAATCTTGCGATCATTGAGTTTCTATCATGCGATCTTTGAGTTTCAATCTTGCGATCTTTGAGTTTCAAACCTGCTATCTTTGAATTTCAATCTTGCGAACTTTGAGTTTCAATCTTGCGATCTTTGAGTTTCAATCCTGCTATCTTTGAGTTTCAATCTTGCAATCTTGGAGTTTAAATCTTGCGAACTTTAAATTTCATTCTTGCGATCTTTGAGTTTCAATCAACCGATCTTTCAGTTTCAATCTTGCGATCTTTTTTTTCAAACTTGCGATCTTTGAGTTTCAATCTTGACATCTTTGATTTTTAAAATTGCGATCTTGGACTTTCAATTTTGCCATCAGTTTTATTCTTGCAATCTTTGAGTTTCAATCTTGCGAACTTTGAGTTATAATCTTGCGATCTTTGAGTTTTAATCTTGCGATCTTTGAGTTTCAATCTTGTTATCTTTGAGTTTCAATTTTGCCATCTTTGAGTTTCAAAATTGCGATCTTGGACTTTCAATCTTGCCATCTTTGAGTTATAATCTTGCTATCTTTGAGTTTCAATCTTGCGATCTTTGAGTTTCAATCTTGCGATTTTTGAGTTTCAATAATGCGATCTTTGCGTTTCAATCCTGCTATCTTTGAGTTTCAATCTTGCAATCTTGGAGTTTAAATCTTGCGAACTTTAAATTTCATTCTTGCGATCTTTGAGTTTCAATCAACCGATCTTTGAGTTTCAATCTTGCGATCTTTAAGTTTCAAACTTGCGATCTTTGAGTTTCAATCTTGCCATCTTTGAGTTTTAAAATTGCGATCTTGGACTTTCAATCTTGCCATCTTTGAGATATAATCTTGCTATCTTTGAGTTTCAATCTTGCGATCTTTGAGTTTCAATCTTGCGATCTTTGAGTTTCAATAATGCGATCTTTGAGTTTCAATCTTGCCATCTTTGAGTTTCAATCTTGCAATATTTGAGTTTCAATCTTGCGATATTTCAAACTCATTCTTGCGATCTTTGAGTTTCAATCTTGCGATCTCTGAGTTTCAATTTTGCGATCTCTGAGTTTAATTCTTGTGATCATTGAGTTTAATTCTTGCGATCTTTGAGTTTCAATCTTGCGATCTTTGAGTTTCAAACCTGCTATCTTTGAATTTCAATCTTGCGAACTTCGAGTTTCAATCTTGCGATCTTTGCGTTTCAATCCTGCTATCTCTGAGTTTCAATCTTGCAATCTTAGAGTTTAAATCTTGCGAACTTTGAATTTCATTCTTGCGATCTTTGAGTTTCAATCAACCGATCTTTGAGTTTCAATCTTGCGATCTTTAAGTTTCAAACTTGCGATCTTTCAGTTTCAATCTTGCCATCTTTGAGTTTTAAAATTGCGATCTTGGACTTTCAATCTTGCCATCTTTGAGTTATATTCTTGCTATCTTTGAGTTTCAATCTTGCGATCTTTGAGTTTCAATCTTGCCATCTTTGAGTTTTAATCTTACCATCTTTGAGTTTCAATCATGCGATCTTTGAGTTTCAATTTTGCGATCTTTGAGTTTCAATCTTGCAATCTTGGAGTTTCAATCTTGCAAACTTTGAATTTCATTCTTGAGATCTTTGAGTTTCAATCAACCGATCTTTGAGTTTCAATCTTGCGATCTTTGAGTTCCAATTTCTTCATCTTTGATTTTCAAAATTGCGATCTTGGACTTTCAATCTTGCCATCTTTGAGTTATAATCTTGCTATCTTTGAGTTTCAATCTTGCGATCTTTGAGTTTCAATCTTGCAATCTTGGAGTTTCAATCTTGCGAACTTTGAATTTCATTCTTGCTATCTTTGAGTTCCTATCTTGCTATCTTTAAGGTTCAATCTTGTGATCTTTGAGTTTAATTCTTGCGATCTTTTAGTTTCAATCTTGCAATCTTTGAGTTTCAATCTTGCCATCTTTGAGTTTCAACTTTGCCATCTTTGAGTTTCAATCTTGCGATCTTTGAATTTCAATCTTGCGATCTTTGAGTTTCAATCTTGCAATCTTGGAGTTTCAATCTTGCAAACATTGAATTTCATTCTTGCGATCTTTGAGTTTCAATCTATCGATCTTTGAGTTTTAATCTTGAGATCTTTGAGTTCCAATTTCTTCATCTTTGAGTTTCAAAATTGCGATCTTTGAGTTTCAATCTGGCCATCTTTGAGTTTCAATCTTACGATCTTTGAGTTTCAATCTTGCCATCTTTGAGTTTCAACCTTGCTATCTTTGAGTTTCAATCTTGCGATCTTTGAATTTCAATCTTGATATCTATGAGTTTAAATCTGTTGATCTTTGAGTTTTAATCATGCCATCTTTGAGTTTTAATCTTGCGATCTTTCAGTTTCAATCGTGCGATCTTTAAGTTTTAATCTTGCGATCTTTGAGTTTCAATCTTACGATCTTTGAGTTTCAATCTTGCAATCTTGGAGTTTCAATCTTGCGAACTTTGAATTTCATTCTTGCTATCTTTGAGTTCCAATCTTGCTATCTTTAAGGTTCAATCTTGTGATCTTTGAGTTTAATTCTTGCGATCTTTTAGTTTCAATCTTGCGATCTTTGAGTTTCAATCTTGCCATCTTTGAGTTTCAACTTTGCCATCTTTGAGTTTCAATCTTGCGATCTTTGAATTTCAATCTTGCGATCTTTGAGTTTCAATCTTGCAATCTTGGAGTTTCAATCTTGCAAACATTGAATTTCATTCTTGCGATCTTTGAGTTTCAATCAATCGATCTTTGAGTTTCAATCTTGCGATCTTTGAGTTCCAATTTCTTCATCTTTGAGTTTCAAAATTGCGATCTTTGAGTTTCAATCTGGCCATCTTTGAGTTTCAATCTTACGATCTTTGAGTTTCAATCTTGCCATCTTTGAGTTTCAACCTTGCCATCTTTGAGTTTTAATCTTGCGATCTTTGATTTTCAATCTTGTTATCTCTGAGTTTCAATTTTGCCATCTTTGATTTTTAAAATTGCGATCTTGGACTCTCAATCTTGCCATCTTTGAGTTATAATCTTGCTATCTTTGAGTTTCAATCTTGCGATCTTTGAGTTTCAATCTTGCCATCTTTGAGTTTCAAAATTGCGATCTTAAACTTTCAATCTTGCCCTCTTTGAGTTATAATCTTGCTATCTTTGAGTTTCAATCTTGCGATCTTTGAGTTTCAATCATGCGATCTTTGAGTTTCAATCTTGCGATCTTTGAGTTTCAAACTTGCTATCTTTGAATTTCAATTTTACGAACTTTGAGTTTCAATCTTGCGATCTTTGAGTTTCAATCTTTCGATCTTTGAGTTTCAATCTTGCGATCTTTGAGTTTCAATCTTGCGATCTTTGAATTTTAATCTTGCGATCATTGAGTTTTATTCTTGCGATCTTTGAGTTTCAATCTTGCCATCTTTGAGTTTCAATCTTGCGATCTTTGCGTTTCAATCTTGCGATCTTTGAATTTCAATCTTGCGATCTTTGAGTTACAATCTTGCCATCTTTGAGTTTCAATCTTGCAATATTTGAGTTTCAATCTTGCGATATTTCAGTCTCAATCTTGCGATCTTTGAGTTTTAATCTTGTGATCTTTGAGTTTCAAAATTGGGATCTTGGACTTTCAATCTTGCCATCTTTGAGTTATAATCTTGCTATCTTTGAGTTTCAATCTTGTGATCTTTGAGTTTCAATCTTGCCATGTTTGAGTTTCAATCTTGCGAGCTTTAAGTTTCAATCTTGCCATCTTTGAGTTTCAATCTTGCGATCTTTGCGTTTCAATCTTGCGATCTTTGAATTTCAATCTTGCGATCTTTGAGTTTCAATCTTGCGATCTTTGAGTTTCAATCTTGCAATATTTGAGTTTCAATCTTGCGATCTTTCAGTTTCAATCTTGCGATCTTTGAGTTTCAATCTTGCTATCTTTGAGTTTCAATCTTGCGATCATTGAGTTTCTATCATGCGATCTTTGAGTTTCAATCTTGCGATCTTTGAGTTTCAAACCTGCTATCTTTGAATTTCAATCTTGCGAACTTCGAGTTTCAATCTTGCGATCTTTGAGTTTCAATCCTGCTATCTTTGAGTTTCAATCTTGCAATCTTGGAGTTTAAATCTTGCGAACTTTAAATTTCATTCTTGCGATCTTTGAGTTTCAATCAACCAATCTTTCAGTTTCAATCTTGCGATCTTTTTTTTCAAACTTGCGATCTTTGAGTTTCAATCTTGCCATCTTTGAGTTTTAAAATTGCGATCTTGGACTTTCAATCTTGCCATCAGTTTTATTCTTGCAATCTTTGAGTTTCAATCTTGCGAACTTTGAGTTTTAATCTTGCGATCTTTGAGTTTTAATCTTGCGATCTTTGAGTTTCAATCTTGTTATCTTTGAGTTTCAATTTTGCCATCCTTGAGTTTCAAAATTGCGATCTTGGACTTTCAATCTTGCCATCTTTGAGTTATAATCTTGCTATCTTTGAGTTTCAATCTTGCGATCTTTGAGTTTCAATCTTGCCATCTTTGAGTTTCAAAATTGCGATCTTAAACTTTCAATCTTGCCCTCTTTGAGTTATAATCTTGCTATCTTTGAGTTTCAATCTTGCGATCTTTGAGTTTCAATCATGCGATCTTTGAGTTTCAATCTTGCGATCTTTGAGTTTCCAACTTGCTATCTTTGAATTTCAATTTTGCGATTTTCGAGTTTCAATCTTGCGATCTTAGAGTTTCAATCTTGCGATCTTTGAGTTTCAATCTTGCGATCTTTGAGTTTCAATCTTGCGATCTTTGAGTTTTAATCTTGCGATCTTTGAGTTTTAATCTTGCGATCTTTGAGTTTCAATCTTGCCATCTTTGAGTTTCAATCTTGCTATCTTTGCGTTTCAATCTTGCGATCTTTGAATTTCAATCTTGCGATTTTTGAGTTTCAATCTTGCGATCTTTGAGTTTCAATAATGCGATCTTTGCGTTTCAATCCTGCTATCTTTGAGTTTCAATCTTGCAATCTTGGAGTTTAAATCTTGCGAACTTTAAATTTCATTCTTGCGATCTTTGAGTTTCAATCAACCGATCTTTGAGTTTCAATCTTGCGATCTTTAAGTTTCAAACTTGCGATCTTTGAGTTTCAATCTTGCCATCTTTGAGTTTTAAAATTGCGATCTTGGACTTTCAATCTTGCCATCTTTGAGTTATAATCTTGCTATCTTTGAGTTTCAATCTTGCGATCTTTGAGTTTCAATCTTGCCATCTTTGAGTTTTAATCTTACCATCTTTGAGTTTCAATCTTGCGATCTTTGAGTTTCAATTTTGCGATCTTTGAGTTTTAATCTTGCAATCTTGGAGTTTCAATCTTGCAAACTTTGAATTTCATTCTTGCGATCTTTGAGTTTCAATCAACCGATCTTTCAGGTTCAATCTTGCGATCTTTGAGTTCCAATTTCTTCATCTTTGAGTTTCAAAATTGCGATCTTTGAGTTTCAATCTGGCCATATTTGAGTTTCAATCTTGCGATCTTTCAGTTTTATTCTTGATATCTTTGAGTTTCAATCTTGCGAACTTTGAGTTTTAATCTTGCGATCTTTGAGTTTTAATCTTGCGATCTTTGAGTTTCAATCTTGTTATCTTTGAGTTTCAATTTTGCCATCTTTGAGTTTCAAAATTGCGATCTTGGACTTTCAATCTTGCCATCTTTGCGTTATAATCTTGCTATCTTTGAGTTTCAATCTTGCGATCTTTGGTTTTCAATCTTGCCATCTTTGAGTTTCAAAATTGCGATCTTAAACTTTCAATCTTGCCCTCTTTGAGTTATAATCTTGCTATCTTTGAGTTTCAATCTTGCGATCTTTGAGTTTCAATCATGCGATCTTTGAGTTTCAATATTGCGATCTTTGAGTTTCAAACATGCGATCTTTGAGTTTCAATCTTGCGATCTTTGAGTTTCAAACTTGCGATCTTTGAATTTCAATCTTGCGATCTTTGAGTTTCAATCTTGCGATCTTTGAGTTTCAATAATGCGATCTTTGAGTTTCAATCTTGCCATCTTTGAGTTTCAATCTTGCAATATTTGAGTTTCAATCTTGCGATATTTCAGTCTCATTCTTGCGATCTTTGAGTTTCAATCTTGCGATCTCTGAGTTTCAATCTTGCGATCTCTGAGTTTAATTCTTGTGATCATTGAGTTTAATTCTTGCGATCTTTGAGTTTCAATCTTGCGATCTTTGAGTTTCAAACCTGCTATCTTTGAATTTCAATCTTGTGAACTTCGAGTTTCAATCTTGCGATCTTTGCGTTTCAATCCTGCTATCTCTGAGTTTCAATCTTGCAATCTTGGAGTTTAAATCTTGCGAACTTTGAATTTCATTCTTGCGATCTTTGAGTTTCAATCAACCGATCTTTGAGTTTCAATCTTGCGATCTTTAAGTTTCAAACTTGCGATCTTTGAGTTTCAATCTTGCCATCTTTGAGTTTCAAAATTGCGATCTTAAACTTTTAATCTTGCCATCTTTGAGTTATAATTTTGCTATCTTTGAGTTTCAATCTTGTGATCTTTGAGTTTCAATCTTGCCATCTTTGAGTTTCAATCTTGCGAGCTTTAAGTTTCAATCTTGCGATCTTTGAGTTTCAATCTTGCGATCTTTGAGTATAAATCTTGCGATCTTTGAGTTTTAATCTTGCGATCTTTGAGTTTCAATCATGCCATCTTTGAGTTTCAATCTTGCGATCTTTGAGTTTCAAACTTGCTATCTTTGAATTTCAATCTTGCGAACTTCGAGTTTCAATCTTGCGATCTTTGAGTTTCAATCTTGCGATCTTTGAGTTTCAATCTTGCGATCTTTGAGTTTCAATCTTGCGATCTTTGAGTTTTAATCTTGCGATCTTTGAGTTTTAATCTTGCGATCTTTGAGTTTCAATCTCTCCATCTTTGAGTTTCAATCTTGCGATCTTTGCGTTTCAATCTTGCGATCTTTGAATTTCAATCTTGCGATCTTTGAGTTTCAATCTTGCGATCTTTGAGTTTCAATCTTGCAATATTTGAGTTTCAATCTTGCGATCTTTCAGTTTCAATCTTGCGATCTTTGAGTTTCAATCTTGCTATCTTTGAGTTTCAATCTTGCGATCTTTGAATTTCAATCATGCGATCTTTGAGTTTCAATCTTGCGATCTTTGAGTTTCAAACCTGCTATCTTTGAATTTCAATCTTGCGAACTTCGAGTTTCAATCTTGCGATCTTTGCGTTTCAATTTTGCTATCTTTGAGTTTCAATCTTGCAATCTTGGAGTTTCAATCTTGCGAACTTTGAATTTCATTCTTGCGATTTTTGAGTTTCAATCAACCAATCTTTGAGTTTTAATCTTGCGATCTTTAAGTTTCAAACTTGCGATCTTTGAGTTTCAATCTTGCCATCTTTGAGTTTCAAATTGCGATCTTGGACTTTCAATCTTGCCATATTTGATTTATAATCTTGCTATCTTTGAGTTTCAATCTTGCGATCTTTAACTTTCAATCTTGCTATCTTTGAGTTTTAATCTTACCATCTTTGAGTTTCAATCTTGCGATCTTTAAGTTTCAATCTTGCGATCTTTGAGGTTCAATTTTGCGATCTTTGAATTTAATTCTTGCAATCTTTAAGTTTCAATCTTGCGATCTTTGAGTTTCAATCTTGCCATCTTTGAGTTTCAACTTTGCCATCTTTGAGTTTCAATCTTGCGATCTTTGAGTTTCAATCTTGCGATCTTTGAGTTTCAATCTCTCAATCTTGGAGTTTCAATCTTGCGAACTTTGAATTTCATTCTTGCTATCTTTGAGTTCCAATCTTGCTATCTTTAAGGTTCAATCTTGTGATCTTTGAGTTTAATTCTTGCGATCTTTTAGTTTCAATCTTGCGATCTTTGAGTTTCAATCTTGCCATCTTCGAGTTTCAACTTTGCCATCTTTGAGTTTCAATCTTGCGATCTTTGAATTTCAATCTTGCGATCTTTGAGTTTCAATCTTGCAATCTTGGAGTTTCAATCTTGCAAACATTGAATTTCCTTCTTGCGATCTTTGAGTTTCAATCAATCGATCTTTGAGTTTCAATCAATCGATCTTTGAGTTTCAATCTTGCGATCTTTGAGTTCCAATTTCTTCATCTTTGAGTTTAAAAATTGCGATCTTTGAGTTTCAATCTGGCCATCTTTAAGTTTCAATCTTGCGATCTTTGAGTTTCAATCTTGCCATCTTTGAGGTTCAATCTTGCGATCTTTGAGTTTAATTCTTGCGATCTTTAAGTTGCAATCTTACGATCTTTGAGTTTCAATCTTGCCATCTTTAAGTTTCAACCTTGCCATCTTTGAGTTTCAATCTTGCGATCTTTGAATTTCAATCTTGATATCTATGAGTTTAAATCTGTTGATCTTTGAGTTTTAATCATGCCATCTTTGAGTTGTAAACTTGCGATCTTTCAGTTTCAATCGTGCGATCTTTAAGTTTTAATCTTGCGATCTTTGAGTTTCAATCTTACGATCTCTGAGTTTCAATTTTGCCATCTTTGATTTTCAAAATTGCGATCTTGGACTCTCAATCTTGCCATCTTTGAGTTATAATCTTGCTATCTTTGAGTTTCAATCTTGCGATCTTTGAGTTTCAATCTTGCCATCTTTGAGTTTCAAAATTGCGATCTTAAACTTTCAAACTTGCCCTCCTTGAGTTATAATCTTGCTATCTTTGAGTTTCAATCTTGCGATCTTTGAGTTTTAATCATGCGATCTTTGAGTTTCAATCTTAAGATCTTTGAGTTTCAAACTTGCTATCTTTGAATTTCAATTTTGCGAACTTCGAGTTTCAATCTTGCGATCTTTGAGTTTCAATCTTTCGATCTTTGAGTTTCAATCTTGCGATTTTTGAGTTTCAATCTTGCGATCTTTGAATTTTAATCTTGCCATCATTGAGTTTTATTCTTGCGATCTTTGAGTTTCAATCTTGCCATCTTTGAGTTTCAATCTTGCGATCTTTGCGTTTCAATCTTGCGATCTTTGAATTTCAATCTTGCGATCTTTGAGTTTCAATCTTGCGATCTTTGAGTTTCAATCATGCGATCTTTGAGTTTCAATCTTGCCATCTTTGAGTTTCAATCTTGCAATATTTGAGTTTCAATCTTGCGATATTTCAGTCTCAATCTTGCGATCTTTGAGTTTTAATCTTGCGATCTTTGAGTTTCAAAATTGCGATCTTGGACTTTCAATCTTGCCATCTTTGAGTTATAATCTTGCTATCTTTGAGTTTCAATCTTGTGATCTTTGAGTTTCAATCTTGCTATGTTTGAGTTTCAATCTTGCGAGCTTTAAGTTTCAATCTTGCCATCTTTGAGTTTCAATCTTGCGATCTTTGCGTTTCAATCTTGCAATCTTTGAATTTCAATCTTGCGATCTTTGAGTTTCAATCTTGCGATCTTTGAGTTTCAATCTTGCAATATTTGAGTTTCAATCTTGCGATCTTTTAGTTTCATTCTTGCGATCTTTGAGTTTCAATCTTGCTATCTTTGAGTTTCAATCTTGCGATCCTTGAGTTTCTATCATGCGATCTTTGAGTTTCAATCTTGCGATCTTTGAGTTTCAAACCTGCTATCTTTGAATTTCAATCTTGCGAACTTCGAGTTTCAATCTTGAGATCTTTGAGTTTCAATCCTGCTATCTTTGAGTTTCAATCTTGCATTCTTGGAGTTTAAATCTTGCGAACTTTGAATTTCTATTCTTGCGATCTTTAAGTTTCAATCAACCGATCTTTGAGTTTCAATCTTGCGATCTTTTTTTTTCAAACTTGCGATCTTTGAGTTTCAATCTTGCCATCTTTGAGTTTCAAAATTGCGATCTTGGACTTTCAATCTTGCCATCAGTTTTATTCTTGCAATCTTTGAGTTTCAATCTTGCGAACTTTGAGTTTTAATCTTGCGATCTTTGAGTTTTAATC
The DNA here is from genome assembly GCA_035578905.1 of Stictocephala bisonia. NCBI lineage: Eukaryota > Metazoa > Arthropoda > Insecta > Hemiptera > Membracidae > Stictocephala > Stictocephala bisonia. Next base: position 165,949 of record JAQJVL010001537.1, read on the forward strand.
TTGCGATCTTTGAGTTTCAATCTTGTTATCTTTGAGATTCAATTTTGCCATCTTTGAGTTTCAAAATTGCGATCTTGGACTTTCAATCTTGCCATCTTTGAGTTATAATCTTGCTATCTTTGAGTTTCAATCTTGCGATCTTTGAGTTTCAATCTTGCCATCTTTGAGTTTCAAAATTGCGATCTTAAACTTTCAATCTTGCCCTCTTTGAGTTATAATCTTGCTATCTTTGAGTTTCAATCTTGCGATCTTTGAGTTATAATCATGCGATCTTTGAGTTTCAATCTTGCGATCTTTGAGTTTTAAACTTGCTATCTTTGAATTTCAATTTTGCGAACTTCGAGTTTCAATCTTGCGATCTTAGAGTTTCAATCTTGCGATCTTTGAGTTTCAATCTTGCGATCTTTGAGTTTCAATCTTGCGATCTTTGAGTTTTAATCTTGCGATCTTTGAGTTTTAATCTTGCGATCTTTGAGTTTCAATCTTGCCATCTTTGAGTTTCAATAATGCGATCTTTGAGTTTCAATCTTGCCATCTTTGAGTTTTAATCTTGCAATATTTGAGTTTAAATCTTGCGATATTTCAGTCTCAATCTTGCGATCTTTGAGTTTCAATCTTGCGATCTCTGAGTTTAAATCTTGCGATCTCTGAGTTTAATTCTTGCGATCATTGAGTTTAATTCTTGCGATCTTTGAGTTTCAATCTTACGATCTTTGAGTTTCAAAATTGCAATCTTGGACTTTTAATCTTTCCATCTTTGAGTTATAATCTTGCTATCTTTGAGTTTCAATCTTGTGATCTTTGAGTTTCAATCTTGCCATCTTTGAGTTTCAATCTTGCGAGCTTTAAGTTTCAATCTTGCGATCTTTGTGTTTCAATCTTGCGATCTTTGAGTATAAATTTTGCTATCTTTGAGTTTCAATCTTGCGATCTTTGAGTTTCAATCATGCCATCTTTTAGTTTTAATCTTGCGATCTTTGAGTTTTAAACTTGCTATCTTTGAATTTCAATCTTGCGAACTTCGAGTTTCAATCTTGCGATCTTTGAGTTTCAATCTTGCTATCATTGAGTTTCAATCTTGCGATCTTTGAGTTTCAATCTTGCGATCTTTAAGTTTTAATCTTGCGATCTTTGAGTTTTAATCTTGCGATCTTTGAGTTTCAATCTTGCCATCTTTGAGTTTCAATATTGCGATCTTTGAGTTTCAATCTTGCGATCTTTGAGTTTCAATCTTGCGATCTTTGAATTTTAATCTTGCGATCATTGAGTTTTATTCTTGCGATCTTTGAGTTTCAATCTTGCCATCTTTGAATTTCAATCTTGCGATCTTTGAGTTTCAATCTTGCGATCTTTGAATTTCAATCTTGCAATATTTGAGTTTTAATCTTGCGATCTTTCAGTTTCAATCTTGCGATCTTTGAGTTTCAATCTTGCTATCTTTGAGTTTCAATCTTGCGATCTTTGAATTTCAATCATGCGATCTTTGAGTTTCAATCTTGCGATCTTTGAGTTTCAAACCTGCTATCTTAGAATTTCAATCTTGCGAACTTCGAGTTTCAATCTTGCGATCTTTGATTTTCAATCTTGCTATCTTTGAGTTACAATCTTGCAATCTTGGAGTTTCAATCTTGCGAACTTTGAATTTCATTTTGCGATTTTTGAGTTTCAATCAACCGATCTTTGAGTTTCAATCTTGCGATCTTTAAGTTTCAAACTTGCGATCTTTGAGTTTCAATCTTGCCATCTTTGAGTTTCAAAATTGCGATCTTGGACTTTCAATCTTGCCATTTTTTAGTTATAATCTTGCTATCTTTGAGTTTCAATCTTGTGATCTTTAAGTTTCAATCTTGCCATCTTTGAGTTTTAATCTTACCATCTTTGAGTTTCAATCTTGCGATCTTTGAGTTTCAATCTTGCGATCTTTGAGGTTCAATTTTGCGATCTTTGAATTTAATTCTTGCAATCTTTGAGTTTCAATCTTGCGATCTTTGAGTTTCTATCTTGCCATCTTTGAGTTTTAACTTTGCCATCTTTGAGTTTCAATCTTGCGATCTTTGAGTTTCAATCTTGCGATCTTTGAGTTTTAATCTTGCAATCTTGGAGTTTCAATCTTGCGAACTTTGAATTTCATTCTTGCTATCTTTGAGTTTCAATCAATCGATCTTTGAGTTTCAATCTTGCGATCTTTGAGTTCCAATTTCTTCATCTTTGAGTTTCAAAATTGCGATCTTTGAGTTTCAATCTGGCCATCTTTGAGTTTCAATCTTGCGATCTTTTAGTTTCATTCTTGCGATCTTTGAGTTTCAATCTTGTGAACTTTGAGTTTTAATCTTGCCATCTATGAGTTTCAATCTTGCGATCTTTGAGTTTCAATCTAGCCATCTTTTAATATTAATCTAGCAATCTTTGAGTTTCAATCTTGCGATCTTTGAGTTTCAATCTTGCCATCTTTGAGGTTCAATCTTGCGATCTTTGAGTTTAATTCTTGCGATCTTTGAGTTTCAATCTTACGATCTTTGAGTTTCAATCTTGTCACCTTTGAGTTTCAACCTTGCCATCTTTGAGTTTCAATCTTGCAATCGTTGAGTTTCAATCTTGCCATCTATGAGTTTAAATCTCTTGATCTTTGAGTTTTAATCATGCTATCTTTGAGTTTAAATCTTGCGATCTTTCAGTTTTAATCGTGCGATCTTTGAGTTTCAATCTCGCGATCTTTGAGTTTCAATCTTGCCATCATCTTTAAGTTTTAATCTTGAAATTTTTGAGTTTCAATCTTGCGATCTTTAAGTTTCAATCTTGCGATCTTTGAGTTTTAATCTTGCCATTTTTGAGTTTCAATCTTGCGATCTTTGAGTTTTAATCTTTCGATCTTTGAGTTTCAATCTTACGATCTCTAAGTTTCAAACTTGCGATCTTTGAGTTTCAATCTTGCCATCTTTGATTTTTAAAATTGCGATCTTTGACTTTCAATCTTGTCATCTTTGAGTTATAATCTTGCTATCTTAGAGTTTCAATCTTGCGATCTTTGAATTTTAATCTTGCGATCTTTGAGTTTTGATCTTGTGACCTTTGAGTTTCAATCTTGTTATCTTTGAGTTTCAATTTTGCTATCTTTGAGTTTTAAAATTGCGATCTTAAACTTTCAATTTTGCCATCTTTGAGTTATAATCTTGCTATCTTTCAGTTTCAATCTTGCGATCTTTGATTCTCAATCGTGCGATCTTTGAGTTTCAATCTTGCGATCTTTGAATTTTAAACTTGCTATCTTTGAATTTCCATCTTGCGAACTTCAAGTTTCAATCTTGCGATCTTTGAGTTTCAATCTTGCGATCTTTGAGTTTCAATCTTGCGATCTTTGAGTTTTAATCTTGCAATCTTTGAGTTTTAATCTTGCGATCTTTGAGTTTCAATCTTGCGATCTTTGAGTTTTAATCTTGCGATCTTTGAGTTTTAATCTTGCGATCTTTGAGTTTCAATCTTGCCATCTTTAAGTTTCAATCTTGCGATCTTTGCGTTTCAATCTTGCGATCTTTGAATTTCAATCTTGCGATCTTTGAGTTTCAATCTTGCGATCTTTGAGTTTTAATCATGCGATCTTTGAGTTTTAATCTTGCCATCTTTGAGTTTCAATCTTGCAATAATTGAATTTCAATCTTGCGATATTTCAGTCTCAATCTTGCGATCTTTGAGTTTCAATCTTGCGATCTCTGAGTTTCAATCTTGCGATCTCTGAGTTTAATTCTTGTGATCATTGAGTTTAATTCTTGCGATCTTAGAGTTTCAATCTTGCGATCTTTGAGTTTCAAAATTGCGATCTTGGACTTTCAATCTTGCCATCATTGAGTTATAATCTTGCTATCTTTGAGTTTCAATCTTGTGATCTTTGAGATTCAATCTCTCCATCTTTGAGTTTCAATCTTGCGAGCTTTAATTTTCAATCTTGCGATCTTTGAGTTTCAATCTTGCGATCTTTGAGTATAAATTTTGCTATCTTTGAGTTTCAATTTTTGCGATCTTTGAGTTTCAATCATGCGATCTTTGAGTTTCAATCTTGCGATCTTTGAGTTTCAAACTTGCTATCTTTGAATTTCAATCTTTCGAACTTCGAGTTTCAATCTTGTGATCTTTGAGTTTCAATCTTGCGATCTTTGAGTTTCAATCTTGCGATCTTTGAGTTTTAATCTTGCGATCTTTGAGTTTTAATCTTGCGATCTTTGAGTTTTAATCTTGCAATCTTTGAGTTTCAATCTTGCCATCTTTGAGTTTCAATCTTGCGATCTTTGCGTTTCAATCTTGCGATCTTTGAATTTCAATCTTGCGATCTTTGAGTTTCAATCTTGCGATCTTTGAGTTTCAATCTTGCAATATTTGAGATTCAATCTTGCGATCTTTGAGTTTCAATCTTGCGATCTTTGAGTTTCAATCTTGCTATCTTTGAGTTTCAATCTTGCGATCTTTGAGTTTCAATTATGCGATCTTTGAGTTTCAATCTTGCGATCTTTGAGTTTCAAACCTGCTATCTTTGAATTTCAATCTTGCAAACTTCGAGTTTTAATCTTGCGATCTTTGAGTTTCAATCTTGCTATCTTTGATTTTCAATCTTGCAATCTTGGAGTTTCAATCTTGCGAACTTTGAATTTCATTCTTGCGATTTTTGTGTTTCAATCAACCGATCTTTGAATTTCAATCTTGCGATATTTAAGTTTCAAACTTGCAATCTTTGAGTTTCAATCTTGCCATCTTTGTGTTTCAAAATTGCGATCTTGGACTTTCAATCTTGCCATCTTTGAGTTATAATCTTGCTATCTTTGAGTTTCAATCTTGCGATCTTTGAATTTCAATCTTGCCATCTTTGAGTTTTAATCTTTCCATCTTTGAGTTTCAATCTTGCGATCTTTGAGTTTCAATCTTGCGATCTTTGAGTTTCAATCTTGCAATCTTGGAGTTTCAATCTTGCGAACTTTGAATTTCATTCTTGCTATCTTTGAGTTTCAATCAATCGATCTTTGAGTTTCAATCTTGCGATCTTTGAGTTCCAATTTCTTTATCTTTGAGTTTCAAAATTGCGATCTTTGAGTTTCATTCTGGCTATCTTTGAGTTTCAATCTTGCGATCTTTTAGTTTCATTCTTGCGATCTTTGAGTTTAAATCTTGCGAACTTTGAGTTTTAATCTTGCCATCTATGAGTTTCAATCTTGCCACCTTTGAGTTTCAATCGTGCCATCTTTGAATATTAATCTTGCAATCTTTGAGTTTCAATCTTGCGATCTTTGAGTTTCAATCTTGCCATCTTTGAGGTTCAATCTTGCGATCTTTGAGTTTAATTCTTGCGATCTTTGAGTTTCAATCTTACGATCTTTGAGTTTCAATCTTGCCACCTTTGAGTTTCAACCTTGCCATCTTTGAGTTTCAATCGTGCCATCTTTTAATATTAATCTTGCAATCTTTGAGTTTCAATCTTGCGATCTTTGAGTTTCAATCTTGCCATCTTTGAGGTTCAATCTTGCGATCTTTGAGTTTAATTCTTGCGATCTTTGAGTTTCAATCTTACGATCTTTGAGTTTCAATCTTGCCACCTTTGAGTTTCAACCTTGCCATCTTTGAGTTTCAATCTTGCAATCTTTGAGTTTCAATCTTTCCATTTATGAGTTTAAATCTCTTGATCTTTGAGTTTTGATCATGCCATCTTTGAGTTTTAATCTTGCGATCTTTCAGTTTCAATCGTGCGATCTTTGAGTTTCAATCTTGCGATCTTTGAGTTTCAATCTTGCCATCTTTGAGTTTTAATCTTGCAATTTTTGAGTTTCAATCTTGCGATCTTTAAGTTTCAATCTTGCGATCTTTGAGTTTTAATCTTGCCATTTTTGAGTTTCAATCTTGCGATCTTTGAGTTTTAATCTTGCGATCTTTGAGTTTCAATCTTACGATCTTTAAGTTTCAAACTTGCGATCTTTGAGTTTTAATCTTGCCATCTTTGAGTTTTAAAATTGCGATCTTTGACTTTCAATCTTGTCATCTTTGAGTTATAATCTTGCTATCTTTGAGTTTCAATCTTGCGATCTTTGAGTTTTAATCTTGCGATCTTTGAGTTTTAATCTTGCGACCTTTGAGTTTCAATCTTGTTATCTTTGAGTTTCAATTTTGCTATCTTTGAGTTTAAAAATTGCGATCTTGGACTTTCAATCTTGCCATCTTTAAGTTATAATCTTGCTATCTTTGAGTTTCAATCTTGCGATCTTTGAGTTTCAATCTTGCCATCTTTGAGTTTCAAAATTGCGATCTTAAACTTTTAATCTTGCCATCTTTGAGTTATAATCTTGCTATCTTTGAGTTTCAATCTTGCGATCTTTGAGTTTCAATCATGCGATCTTTGAGTTTCAGTCATGCGATCTTTGAGTTTCAAACTTGCTATCTTGGATTTTCCATCTTGCGAACTTCGAGTTTCAATCTTGCGATCTTTGAGTTTTAATCTTGCGATCTTTGAGTTTCAATCTTGCCATCTTTGAGTTTCAATCTAGAGATCTTTGCGTTTTAATCTTGCGATCTTTCAATTTCAATCTTGCGATCTTTGACTTTCAATCTTGCGATCTTTGAGTTTCAATCATGCGATCTTTGAGCTTCAATCTTGCCATCTTTGAGTTTCAATCTTGCAATATTTGAGTTTCAATCTTGCGATATTTCAGTTTCAATCTTGCGATCTTTGAGTTTCAATCTTGCTATCTTTGAGTTTCAAACCTGCTATCTTTGAATTTCAATCTTGCGAACTTCGAGTTTCAATCTTGCGATCTTTGAGTTTCAATCTTGCAATCTTTGAGTTTCAATCTTGCAATCTTGGATTTTCAATCTTGCAAACTTTGAAAGTAGATAAAAACTGAGAGTTCTAGACCCAGTAGTGTAAATCTGTTGTAGCAAGACTCACTTTTTTTGGACTTTCAAGATGGCGGCGGTCACGTGACCGGATCCAAGATGGCGGCGCCCATTTCCTGCCAAATTTTCTAACCTCACTTTTCCTAACCTCAAATTTCCCGCCAAATTCCCAAATTTCCCACGCTTTTCCTGGAATTCCCCTAAATTCCCGATTTTCCCCCAAATTCCCGATTTTCCCGAAATTACCATTCTTTCCCCAATTTTCCCAATGTTCCTCCAAATTCCCAAATTTCCCTCCAAATTCCCACATCATACTATATGAAATTCACTGTTAACCTTGTTATACTATATAAAATGCATTTTTTTGTCCAATATGGCGTCTTTTTCCATGTTATATTATATAAAATTCACTTTTTTGTCCAATATGGCGTCTTTTTCCATGTTATACTATATAAAATGCACTTTTTTGTCCAATATGGCGTCTTTTTCCATGTTATACTATATAAAATGCACTTTTTTTGTCCAATATGGCGTCTTTTTCCATGTTATACTATATAAAATGCACTTTTTTGTCCAATATGGCATCTTTTTCCATGTTACACTATATAAAATGCACTTTTTTTGTCCAATATGGCGTCTTTTTCCATATTATACTATATAAAATGCACTTTTTTGTCCAATATGGCGTCTTTTTCCATATTATACTATATAAAATGCACTTTTTTTGTCCAATATGGCGTCTTTTTCCATGTTATACTATATAAAATGCACTTTTTCGTCCAATATGACGTCTTTTTCCATGTTATACTATATAAAATTCACTTTTTTGTCCAATATGGCGTCTTTTTCCATGTTATACTATATAAAATTCACTTTTTTTGTCCAATATGGCGTCTTTTTCCATGATAAACTATATAAACTTCACTTTTTTGTCCAATATGATGCCTTTTTCCATGTTAGACTATATAAAATGAACTTTTTTGTCCAATATGGCGTCTTTTTCCATGTTATACTATATAAAATTCACTTTTTTTGTCCAATATGGCGTCTTTTTCCATGATAAACTATATAAACTTCACTTTTTTGTCCAATATGATGCCTTTTTCCATGTTAGACTATATAAAATGAACTTTTTTGTCCAATATGACGTCTTTCCCTCCTCAAAATTCCCTCCCAAAATTCCTCATCCAAGATGGCGGTCTTTCCCTTCGGGTACTTCCGGCGACCGTCGGCTACCTTCGTACGCTCTTAGCCTATGATGCACGCGTCGTCTGCTGGTCGGGCGCGCATGCGCATGGACTTGCTACTCTGTGGATTATTTCATATATACACTATAACAAATTAATATTTCATTCACTATAATAAAATTAATATTTCATATACTCTATGTGCTCGACCTGATCGTAGCGCACCTGGTGGCAAAACTTAGCGCATCCTTTCGGAACATGGTGCCTTCGGAAGGGAAGTCCCAGGTGGGAAAATTCCCTCCCTCAAATTCCATCGGTATACTATACAAAATGCACTCTTCCC